>CABHPQ010160429.1:0-38294 GCA_902168405.1 Peromyscus aztecus | reverse complement strand
TTCTCCTTCTCCTTCTCCTTCTCCTTCTCCTTCTCCTTCTCCTTCTCCTTCTCCTTCTCCTTCTCCTTCTCCTTCTCCTTCTCCTTCTCCTTCTCCTTCTCCTTCTCCTTCTCCTCCTCCTCCTCCTCCTCCTCCTCCTCCTCCTCCTCCTCCTCCTCCTCCTTCTCCTTCTCCTTCTCCTCCTCCTCCTCCTCCTCCTCCTCCTCCTCCTCCTCCTCCTCCTCCTTCTGCTTCTTCTTCTCTTCCTCCTCCTCGTCCTCTTTGCTGCCTCCTCCCCCCATCTGTTTAGCCTGTGGATCTGGCACTCGCTTCTCCTTACATATGCTGTCTGATTGGGTTTTTCCGTAAGGTCGGTGCTGTCTGTTGCTGTGACTAGACAGTACTGACTTCTTCATACAGACTGTTCAGGAAGGTCCAGGGAGATTCTAAGGAGGCCCTTTCATCAAGCTCACTTGTTTCTCCATGGGCTGCAGCATCCCAATATGTTGAGTGGGTGTGTGCCTTCTGTGTTATCTAGGAACCACTCTCTGTACCCCTGGAGTACAGACTTGGAGCTTAGTGTCTCAAGTCAGCAGCAGCCAGGTTTATCTGCCATGCTTCGTATTGGGTCAGCACATTGACTAACTAAGGGGTAGCCTGATCCCTAAGGGCTACAGCTCTGAGGGTCTCTAGGGGACTTGAACTTGCCCCCAGAAGGACTGGCCACTAGTGTTAGTCAAGAGGATCGCCAGTGGACAGGCAGTTCTGCAGAAGGACATCTCTATTTTAAGTAGTCTAGTGGGCCCAGGTGTTCCCTGTCATTCAATTTTACCTCACACCTGACTTCTAGAACTTATGGAGATGACCCTTCCCAGGTCCCCAAGGCCTCCTGGTGGCTGAGTGTGGCTCTTGCTGATCCTTCCAAGCACCCCCACTAGACCCTGCTTTGTCCTCCAACATCCTTCCCTGCTTAAACCTGCAGGCGTTGGCCCTTGCTGGCCAACTCCCTGCACTGTACTGCAAGTCACTGGCATATTCAGTCAAGAACCTGGCACTGGGGTCTTTTACCAAGGAGGTTCCTCAAAAATAGCTGCATTCCAGGGAGCAGACATCTCCTCACCTTTCAGACTCCACCAGTCCACAAGACCCTCTCCTCTAAGGACCACAGCCTCTGTCCCCAAGTTCCATCTCTTTCAATTCCAACAATAGGCAACTGCATCACATCTTCACCAGTACTAGCTCTTGGGGCAGATTTACTCTAATCAGACCCCACCAGGCACCCATTGTCCACCCTGGAAGTCCACTACAGAAGCAAGAAGAGAGAGAAGCTGAGAGAAACAATCTGCACGTTCAGCTCTACCCTGCCTGGCTTTAAGAACCAACTTCTTGGTAGCAGGGGCTTCCACACCTAGCTCTTGCCTTATAACTCTTCCCTCAGCTGTGAACTCTGGATTTATTCAGATCCCTGCTGACTTTGACCTGTTCTTCAGAAGCCTCCCAGATTCCCTCTCTGTACAACCAGCCTCAGAGGCCCCATCACAGACCCCTCACACACAGCTCTGTCCCCAGCATAGGCCCATAGCTGATACATGTGTGAATTTGGGTAGTATAGCTAACTCCTCCACAGCTCCCAGACAAGGACATGGCTCTCACTGGTTAAATACTATGTACTTTAAAGATGTTCAGGACTGTCCATACTACTTCATTCTCAAGTTGTACAGGAACTTATGTACAATGGAGGAGGGAATGGGAAGGTCTTATACTGATGGGATTCATGTTTTCTTCTGATTGTTTGTAACTCCCAGCCCAACCTTGTGGTTAGGAGATCATAATTCTTCCAGCTGGTTTTGACCCAGCTGGGTAGTAAGACATGGACCCTAGAACACAGGTAGTGTGATTATTGCAATAGGGGACTGAGGAAGGCCAAGGGCAGGGATGTCAAGGCCAGGGTGTCTGTCTACAGCACAGGGGTGGTAGACTGGGAAGGTCTGATTGTCTGTGGTGGAAGGCCAGAGTCCATCCTCAGTGGGTGAGGGGCTCCCTTCTCTGTCCACACACTCCCATTTGGGAGTCCCTAACCTATGGCCACAATGTTGGGACTCAAGACTGGGTAGGTGCTATGCTACAAGGGTCCATGTCAGGACAGAGGCAGCACTCAGTGTCAGACTCTACCGAGGGTGGGCCTAGGCAGCTTCAGGAGCATATAGTAGGAAGCTGTCCTGCAGGAAGAGAGAAAAGAGAGAAGTGGAGCAATTAGGGACTAAAAGGAGGGTAGGGAAAGCAGGGGCAGGAGTCTGAAGTGATGCCAGGGGAGTTGGTGGAGAGACTGAAAGAAGACTAGAAGGAAAGGCTAGTGGGAGCTTGTGGAAAGGCTGAAGAGAGACTGAAAAGAAACTGGGAAGAGGCCAAGACAGTGCTAGGGGAAGACAACCAACGTACCTGCAGGCTTCAGAGGACTTTGGTCCTTGCCGAGCTGTGTAGTGGGTGGGCCTCAGTCATGACTGGCCTCTCAGACCACTGCTTTGGTTGCAGGACAGAATGCAAGACCAAAGAGGCTGTGGGGAGAGCAATCAGAGCTTCTTCTGGGCTTCAGGGAGGTGAGGCGTTTGCCCAGACTCACTGAGAGGGGAGGCTACAGCAGGGTTGTCATCACACAGCTCTCAGGTCTTTGCTGCTGTGCTGGGAGCAGTGCCAAAGAAAACTGGGAAAAGTATGGGAGGAGGTCATTGTATGGGAACAAAAATGACATCCCCTAGGTCCTCCAGAGGTGCTCGGTGAAGGGGATCCAGGCAGTAATAGCGACCAACCCAGCTGAGTCCCATCAGTAAGGAATCGGGAGCCTCTCAGACCAGAACAGAATGGTGTGAGGGCTATGTCAGTGGGGGGAGACAGCCTAGGGGCAGGCCATAGAGCAGAACTCATGTGGCTGAGGGGATTCTCTAGAATCTGCTGGGAGTCACTGACGGTATAAAGTCTTATTTTGGGAACTGTCCCTGGATAGTTGTTTGAGCTGTAATACCATGCAGTATTTGAAGCTGAAGGATCCTAAGGAAAGAGAGAAAAGGTTAGGACGTGCTGCATTGCAGGGGTGTTCCCTGACTAGTCCTGCCTATGTGTATAGGTGACTATGCCATACTGCTCCTCCTGCTGCTACCTAGAGAGAACCATTAGGCCTTATAGGACTCTTGTCCTGGAAAACCTCACTGTGGGGAACAAGCACCCTTCTAGCCCTCAACAAACTGCTCACTCTAACAAGCCAAGCTGCTACAATGCACCTCTGGGCCCAGATAACCTAACCATTCAGGTGGCTTCATGTCACGTCATGGCTGTGGGATTCTTCTCTATCCCTATCTATCTCTATCTGTCATCTATTAGGACTTCCCTGTAGGTTTCTTTGGGAACAAGGGCCTTAGCTTGGGGTACTTTATAGTTAGGGTTCCTATGGATATGCATGTCCTGAGTCTTCCATGGGGTCCTCAAAGTGTTTGGGATGTATCTGCTAAGGTTAGGATCAGTTCAGCTGTCCTTTCTCCACCCAGCCCCAGGATTTGGAGCTTCCATTAGAGAAAGGCTTTTTATCTTCTGTGTTGTAGGATATAGAGGTCCCTGGGATCATTGTGCCATGGCTGGTAGGGTTCAGGGCACCATGTTTTAGGGTGCCACATCTCAGTGCTGAGGCTGAACAACACCCTTCATCTCCTCTCAAAGTTGAGGTAGGTGTGGCTTCTCTGATCAATGTGGGCAGCTGGGAGTTCCTATCCATTCTCCTGGGTACCTCCCTACCATGAAGAAGGCCCAGCTGCCTGCCTGAGCTGCACCTTACCCTGCTCTCCCTCATGCCCCCTAACCTCTTTCCCTCTCCTCTCCCTTCTCCTTCTGCTCTTCTCTAGGCTTTACTCCTCTCAGGCCTCTAGCCAGGGATATGGATGGGCAAGTACTGGAGAGCTGAGAATATCACACAGCTCTTCCTAGCCTGGAAGTGGAATGCCATCATTGAGGGACAGGAGGGAATAAGGGGAAGGCTGCCAGTGAGTGTCTCATGGCTATGAGCTGGGTGCCAGCTGAATTTCAGTTGTCTTTCTTCAGCTCCAGCTGGAGTCCAGACTACCTCCCTCATTCCTAGCCTTATCCTTCCATGCCTGGCTTCCTACTACCCCATCTCTTCCCAGCTTAGAAATCTCTAGGCTACTCCAGAATACCTTGAGGAAGGTATTCCTCAAGAAGGTATTCCCTAATTCCAAGCTCTTTTGACTCAAGCAAGTGTGCAATTTTCTTCTTATTGAGTCTCTGGTGGCTAATCTGTCTGTACCTAGCAAGGCTTCTGTAGGTCTGGGAGTGAATGCATGTGATATTGAGCATAAACAACTGGTTGGGTACATGGATATGTTTATGCATAGATGAGCAAATGACATGCTGATGAACCTGGCTTCCTACCTTAAGCTCCCAGCACCCCTTTGGTTCTGAGTCCAAGGAAGAGATTCCTAAGTCCTTTGTGAAATTATTCCCCAAACTACCACCCAATTTCCTGTGCATGGCATCCTTGATGACATGTTTTCAGGCATGGCAGTCAAGGGGCCATAAGCTTAGAGTAGTATGGGTGTCACATCTGAATGTCAATCTAGCAGCTGGACAGGTGAGGTCTGTCAGGCGTGTGTACATTGGCTTTTGCTTCTAGATGGTTATTCCTCTTGTCCATGTCTATCACTGAGTGTCATTTCTCTAAGAAGGATCTCCTATCTGAAGAAGAGCCCTCAGACTGCTGGCTACAGGGGACAGAGTTCAGACTGAGGGGCTAGAGAGCTGCTAGAAATTCAGAGGGAGTAGCTCATCTTGAACACAGTAAGAAGAGCTTCAGAGTAAAGGGACTGGACACGAGCTCAAGTCCTAGAGACCCAAGAAGTAGGGGCAGATGGGGTAAATTCTGAGACAATCAGGACCAGGATCATTGGGGCTGCATTGTTGATTGGAGGAGGTGTGGTCAGGGACAGATGGAGGCGGCTCATTGTTGGGTAAAGGGTGTGGACTTTGCCTGGGGCCCCCTGAAGAACACTCAGCCTCTGGGAAGGAGGTTTAGGAGCACTTGCCAGGCTCGCTTCCCTAGCCATATATCCTGAAGGTTTGTGTGGAGCCAGCAATGCAGCTCTGGGAGCTATCTCTAGATGAGGGCAAAACCAGCATCATTTCCAGGTCAGATTTTCAGGCTCTCCCTGAAGAGGGAAGTCTCCAATGAGGTGGAGTGGCCTGGTCCTCTCTCCCCTCCTGGGCAAGTTGGGAAACCTGCAGGATTTACCACCTGCTGAGTTGATGTGCCAAAGTCCAATTAGTTTTGTATTCTCTTCTGGGAAAGAGTTTCTTGCAAGGCAAAATGGGAACATTAAAAAGCCTGTTTTTAGGGACTTTTTGAAGAAAAGGAGGAGTGGAAAATCATTAGTTGCTGAAGGCTTTGTTCTTAGATTTGGCCCAGGCTTGTTCAGGGGACTCATAGCAGCTCTCCTGCTGTTCTAGGGCTGATTTGTGTCCTTCAACCTGAACCCATAGAAGTTAGTATCAGCTGAGGCCTTTCTCCTAGCCCTCTCTGGGCCTTCTGAGCCTCCAACTTTGGGGTAGCTGCCCAAGAGACAGTGAGGCAGTGAAGTGAACACAAGAGAGGACCCTGGAGCTTGGGGAGCCCCAACTGCCAGGTAGAAGCAATGTGGCTCATCTCAGTCACACAAGAAAGACTTGGAGAACTGGGGAGGGAGGGTATAAGCTAGCCAGTGAGATGTGGATCCAGGAGTCCATAGGCCTCTTAGGAAGTGTGCCTGTGTGTGCAAACAGCACAGACCCATTACTGATTATGCTGAGCATGTGAGTGCACACACAGCCACCTGTGTGTATATAAGTGTGGGTGATTTTGCATGTGCATATTCAACTGCTCACATTCTTGCCCCACACCTAGACTGTTGAAGGAGTATACAAGCATACTTTGTCCAGGTAGTGCCATCTCTGGGCCCCATTTCATCACCTCATCTAAGAGACCGGTGGTTCCCCATCCAGTCAGTCCATGGAGGTGACTCCAACCTCTAGAATTAGAAATCCTGAGAGGAATATGAGACTTGGAGTAAAGTTCCAGGACTTCAGGGAGGGACAAATGAAGATAGATGGTATATTCTCCAAGGAGACACTGTGCATTCAGGGCTCCTGGAAACAAAGATGTCAATGAAGTACCTCCCACACCTGAACTTGGACACTGCTGGTTCCTACCTGTGTATGTCACAGCATCTGAAAAGCACTCACGGCAGTCTGGTTAAACCGTCTGTACAGGAACGAGCTCTCCCCAATGCTTTAGGCCCTTCACAGGACATGTGTCAGCATCTGCATCTCTCTATGGAGAAGTGGTAAGAAATGAGCTCAGCAGATGAGGTACTTACAAGGTACCTGGTGTCTGAGAGGGTTACAGAGCATAATGGCAGTCAATAAACAAAAATGCCAAGATAGACACACAGTAGATAGAAACACCATTCCCAAGCTGGACACCGTATGTATGTATGCTAAGGAATGTTTGTGGAGGTCAGAGAACAACTTGTAGGAGTCAGTCCTTTCCTTCCGCTATGTGGGTCCTGGAGATTGAACTCAGGCCATTAGGCTTGACAGCAAGCACCTTTACCTGCTCACTAGCCCGGGTTTTAAAAAGACTGATCACCTGAGTTCCATTCTTGGGACCCAGATAGTAGAAGGGCAAGAATTGACCCTTGGAAGTTATCTTCAGACATGCATGTCCTAGTACACACACACAGTCTCTCTCTCTCTCTCTCTCTCTCTCTCTCTCTCTCTCTCTCTCTCACACACACACACACACACACACACACACACATACACACACACACACACACTGAACAAATAGATGTAGTAAAAAGTATTTTTACTTTTAGGAGTTGGTTTTTTCCTTCCATTATATGAGTCTCCAGAATAGAACTCAGGTTCTCAGGCTTTGTTTGCTGAGCCATCTTGCCAACCCAACTTCCAGGGTTTTTTTGTTGTTGTTGTTTTTGGTTTGTTTGTTTGTTTGTTTTTGTTTTTTGAGACAGGGTTTCTCTGTGTAGTTTTGGCGCCTGTCCTGGATCTCACTCTGTAGAGTAGACTGGCCTTGAACTCACAAAGATCTGCCTGGATCTGTCTTCCAAGTGCTGGGATTAAAGGCATGGGCCACTGCCACCTGGCTCCAACTTTCAGTTTTTAATTCTGTTTTTTTGAGATTTAAAGGTGAATGTGGGTATTCACAAAGAACAGATAAGCTTTGAGGCAGTCTATTCCTCCCACACAATGTGCCATTGCTGGGTGCTAGGGTCATTCACTGTCTTGAGTGCTCACTGTGAGGACAGACTAGCCCCAGGTGTTCTACCAGAGGAAGGGTCTGAGAACAAATAGGCCTTTTGCCAGCAGGGCAGCCTATGAGAACCACAAAGCTGTGTTTGGGTGTTTAAAACCCAAACCCACAGCATGGAATCTTGATCCCAACTTTGGGAAGGTTAATATTTCTTTTTTTTAGTGTGTGTATTTGTATGGTTCTGTGTGTTCAGTAGCTGAGTGCATGTGCACATACCACAGTGCATGTGTGGAGATGGGAGCACAACTTTCAAGAGTCAGTACCCTTCTATTGTGTGTTCTAGGGATGAAATTCAAGTCATCAGGCTTAGGTGTGAAAGTGCTTTTACCCATGGAGCCATTTCATAGACTCCAATTGTAAAGTATTTAAGAATTCACAGTCTTACTTTGGAGCATTCAGCCCTTAATGGGATGCCTTTATCATACCCTTTCCTTCAAGGTTCAAGGATTTATGCAGAAGAGGATGCAGAGGTGGTGGGTGACTCCAAGGAAAGAGCGTTTTCCAGACACAACAGGGCTGATGCACATATGAACTTACTGAGACTGTGACAGAACGCACAGACCTGCACAAGTTCAAGCCAGATAAAATCTCAGCATGGAGAATGGGAAGTGAGCACAAAGTTCCAACCTAACCAAGAAGCTATCTGCAATTGATAGCTGATGGGAGAGGGAAAATCGTTTGTCTTCAGTGGAGTCATCCTGGTTATATCAACTCCACTCCAGGGCAGGCCTCATGTCAGGAATAATTGGCTAATGAAATTGGACACCATATTTTTGTTGTTGTTTGGTTGCTTTTTTTTTTAAGAGAAAGAATATGAAGTTGGGTGGTACGGAGGATCTTAGGGGAGTTGGGGGAGGATAAAAATATGATCAAAATATATTGTATGAAAAATTTTTAAAAATTAATTCACACTCTCCTGGGAACAAGGATGGGTACAAGCTGGTACCATCACCACCATCATATGGAAGGTAAAGGGATCATCTACTTAGGAAACCTGGTCTGGGGTCATCGTCTCACCCACTAGAGTTGCTAGGGTGGCCCTTGTGCCCAGCTCCCTTAGAATGCACACACATGGACATTGTGGAAATGCAGTTGTGGCTGCTGTAGAAGTGGCATCTGGTAAAATGCTATGGATGGGAAGGTATGAGCCATGGATGAGATGGCTTGCAATGGAGGAAAATGTGTGTATTCTGGAGGGTACATGGCAGTCACAGTGAAAACCATGGCATCAGTGGTGTCTAGGGGGGCGAGAGACTCCATGGTCAGGCCTTACTTGGCTAGCTGTGGGTCAGACAGCATGCCTGCCCTGTGTATATGGCAGCTGACCTTGGGCCTCACTGTTCACCTAATCTCTGTCCCTGCCATGCTCTGTATCCTCAGAGAGGCTGCTGTGTTCCCAGTGGAGCCTGGGCCCTGTTACAGAGTGTTACAGAGGCAGTGAAGGACATCTAGTTGTAGGTGGTCCATGTGATTTCCACATCCAGGCATGCTGCTGTGCTCAGGCCATCTTCAACCCCAGAAAGGGTTCCCTTTTTCTGAAAGTATAAAGACAACAAAGTGAGAGGGACTAGGGGATGGTACAAATACAGAAGGTAACCCTGGATTTTTATTTATTAGAGCCATCAGCAGCTGGTTTCTTAGGCCACTGCTTCCCTCTGCCCATACCATGTAACTCATTCCTTGTACCTATATGCCCATACACACCAGGGCACCCAATATACATATGCCTTCTTTTGGCCTCAGAAGTCTGAGGAGGACTGTATTGCATGATCCCCAACTCACCTGTTGCCTTGGAATCTAGCCTCACGCCTCTGCATCCTGGTGGGCTGTACTCTATGTAGTTTTTGCTCTTCCCATTTGATTGCAGGGGAAACCTCCTGGGCACCAACACTTGTCCTCCTGTTACTTTCCAGTGAAAAGTAGGATTTTCATTTGCTCTAATCTTATCAAAGTCTGAAAATATTAGTATGGTGGGATCACAATAAATGGCTGGGATGACATAAAATTACAGCCTTTGTTTACATAAAGTAATGTGGAAGATCTTTTTCCTTTTTTTATAGAATTTTTAAAAAACTCTTTGACAATCTCACACATGTCTACAGTGTATCTTGATTGTATTCAACCCAAACCTTCCCTCCCATTTTCCTCAACTCCTCTAATACCTCCCTTCCCACCTTTATTTCCTTTCCTTATTTAATTTTTTTTTATAACTCACCCAGTCCAGATAGTGCTGCCTGCAATCACATGGATATAGATCCATCCACCAGAGCCCGGTCAATCTACCAGTGCCCATACCTTTGAAGAAACATGACTCCAGCCCCAACAAGCAGCCATCAGTTGCCAGGTGGTCCTCAGTTAGTAGGCAGAGCATCCATAGCCAGGAAGCAGAGAGAGATGGATGCTGGTGCTCAGCCTACTTTCTCCAGCCCTTGGAATAGTGCTGCCCACATTTGGGGCGGGTCATTCCACCTTGGTTAAACCTCTCTAGAAAGACCCTCATAGACACACCCAGAGATGTGCCTCCTAGGAGATTCTAAATTCCATTAAGTTGACAATCAAGATTAACTATCACACCACATGTTAGAGAAAACATGTCCTATTTGTCCTTCTGTGTCTTGATTATTTTATTTAATATGAGAATCTCCATCTATTTTCCTCCAAATGATTTAATTTTTTTAATGGTTGAATGAAATTTCATTTGTTTTTATACCACATTTTCGTGACTGACAAATTTACATCCCCACTAGCAGTGTTAGGGTCTCTTTTCCACAACGTCCTTTGAAGTGTCTGTTGCTTGTTTTCTTGACTACCATTCTGAAAAGAGAAAGATGGAACCTCAGTGTAGTTTTAATTGTGTTTATGGCACAGTTAAGGATGTTGAACATTTTTTAATGTGTTAATATTTATTAGCCACTTGTACTTCTTTTAAGGAGTTCTTTTGCTGTTTATATTTTATATATTCTAGATATTAATTTTTGTCAGGTGAATAGCCACAGATTTTCTCCCAAGTTTTTAATTAATTTAATTGGGGGTTTTGTGTTTTACTTTCATGTCTTTAGTCCATTTTGAGTTAGTTTTGTTGATTTTTTTAAAAGGCAGGCTGTAGGATCTGTGTTTAGATTCATATTTTCACATCTACATGTCCAATTATTTCAGTCATGTTTGTTGGAAAACCATCTGTTTCTGTTGAATCTCCCTAAGTGGTATTTGCAGGTGTCTCTCTGCTCTCATCTTTGGCAGTGATCTATGTGCTCTCCCAGCACTGGACAGTTCCGAAAGCCCAACTGCATTGGGTCTGGCCAGTGTGGCGTCAGTTTTACTTGTTTTCCTTCAGCACTGAGCATTTGTTCCCAGGTTTATGCCTCTCCAGATGAACTGTAGACCAGGATGTCTGACTCCACAAAGTAACCTGCTGCAATGAAGTGGTGAAGAACCAGCATTTTGACAAAATTCAGACTTCTAATCCACAAACATGGAACACCCTAATTTATTGTTATCTGATTTATTCCATCAAAATTTTTGGCTTTTTAAATGTGTATCTTCTCATTTCAGAGGAGAGTGATTTATGCTTCAGTTTGTGCTAAGGTATATAGCAGAGTGTTTTAAATTTCAAATAGTTCTTTTGCTGGTGTGTAGAAAAGTAGTGGACTTTGTGTATGAGTGTTGCATTCTGTTACCTTGCTGCAGTCACTCATTAGTTCCAGAAATCCTTTGTTGATTTTTTTTGGACTTTCTACATAGGCAAACATATCATCTGTGACACTCTTGATATCAGCAAACAAGGCCTATAGGGACTTGGGTGTAGCCTGTGGCTTTGCTGTGTGTTAGGTAATTAAGTGTATTGTGGCCAAAATATCACATGTGAATAAGTAAATGAATGATCTTCCCTCCTGGGAAGGAATTTTAATGTGAGCCCACGAGATAAGAAGATGGTGCTTACAGAGATGGGAGAAGAGAATCTGGCCAAGAAATACAGAAGATCTGGGGTAACAGGTGATGGGGTCACACAGCACAGATACAGGACAGTGGGAGCCATAGGGAATCCTGGAGTACTATAGTTACCAGAGGAGGTGGCATGCTCTACAGATGAAACCTCTTGATATACCCTACCATTGGGCCTTTCTGTACTCTCCTCTACACATTTGTTTCTCTTGCCTTGTGTCTTTTGGGTCCCATCAAGCTGCTGATCCTTTAATCCATGGCTTCCTGCTTGGGTCTTCATTGTACTGCATGTACCCTCAGGGTAGGAGAGGGCCCAGAGTCTCTGAGTAAACACTACACCCTGCAAACTCTCATCAGCTAGCAGAGAGATGCTAGTACAGCAGCTGTATCATTTTTTGGCTATCAGCACAGAGACTCAATCAATTCTAGAATTTGTTTGGAAAGAGGCAGCCTCTGCACTCCTTCCTTGTCCCTGCTTCCCAAGATGACTAAGTAAGCTCAGAGGACAGAGTGTCATGTTCAACTGTCCTCCTATCCAGGTTGATCTTGGAATGCTCTCTGGCTGCCCAACTGATACTATGATCTTGGGTCTTCTGTCTTCCATTACATTCCAGGGGTGTAGTTACTCTAACTGCAAAATTCTCCACAGTAATTGCTTCTCCATTGTCCATGTAGTTTTCTGTTTTGCCTGAAGTGATTGGGCCCTCTTTTTGTTATTGATGTAATTATATTTGTGTTTGCACATCTATGTGTGCAAGTGCATGTGCTCATGCCATAGCATGTGTGTGGTGGCCAGAGGACAACTTTCAGGAATTAGTTCTCTCCTTCTACCATGTGGGTCCCAGGTATCAAAGTCAGGTCACTTGGCTTAGTCGCAAGTGCTTTTACCTGTTGATCCATCTGACCAGCACTGTTGGCATCATTTTCTATGTGCTGGTCAGGGAATTTTTGCTCAAGCGATATGCTGCTGTGCTCTGCTTGAGCTCTGAGGCTCTCATTTTCTTCTTGAGAGATTCAGAGTCTCCTTGCCCAGCCTTGCCTGGTCCCCTGGCACTGTCCCGGTTGACTTGGGCCATCTTTGCATCTTACGCTTTTGTACTGAGGTCCCTCTCTTTGATGTATTTTCTTCTGCAGTGTTCCCTGAGCCTTCTGGTCAGGGTCACAGGTCCAGGGCTAGGAAACAACCTGGTGGTTATTGAGATGTTATAGCTTGGCCACTCTGGGGACAAAGAGGTGCAGTCTGTAAGTGCTTTTCTGTGTGGAGTTGGAGATACTGCTTGGCTTCTTTCATGGTTGATTTCTGACCTTGGAAGCCTTCCTCAGCATTGTTTGTACAGGGATTCCTCTCCATGATGTAGTATCTGTTCTGTTTATAATAGTATCTTGGGGGCAGGTCTACTTGTTTTATGGAGTCATGTATTTTCTGTCATTTAGTCTAGAAGCATGGCTCTTCAACACATGTATTCTCTTCTATTTTTCTGATAGAATTTCTTAATTTCATCTTTCAGGTCTTCTGCTGATTTTTAAAATTACTGCTCTTGTGTTGTTTACTTTTAAGAGGTCTCTCTCACCTCCCCATTTCTCTTTCTCTTCTTTTTCTTTCTTTGATGATCCCTCTGCCTGCCTCCCCATAAGATTATAGGCATGTACCACCACACCCACCCCAAGAGGTCTTGAATCCCTGCATGTACCTCCTTTCAGTGTCACACTCTTCCTCAGCATGATAGTGTCCATCATTCCCCTACTTTAGCCCTTTGTGTTTGAGCATCTCTTGCCATTTCCCAAGAGTCTCAGAGTCCGTCGTTGGGAAGGGCCATGTGCTGGAGGTACAAAACCTCACTGGAACCTGGAACAGGAGTATGCCAGTGTGGTATCTGTGTTGAGAGCTCCCTACTTCTTTTAGGCCCATGGAAAAACCTTGGGAATAAAGACAATAAATAAGCCCTCTGCCCTTTCATTTTCTTTTAGTTCAAAAATAAAGTAATGCATTGGCTCTTTGGGGATCCAGTTTTCATCTTCACAACATCTACAAAAGATGAGATTGTCATCTTACACCAGGAAACCAAGTCCAAAGATAAAACTACCTATTAGGTAGTGGACAGGCAAGTCCTGGGAACAGAGAGCCCTTAGGTGTGCAGGGACCGTGCCCTTCTGGCTCCATAGATAGGGGCTGTTTGTACCTTGCAGGGTCACCTTGCCCCAGGGAGGTAGGTGTTGGTGGGGGCCCTCAGGAGGCCCCTATGGGCTCTGAACCATTTGTCTCAGAGGAGCAACTAGCTGAAGGGTGGGCTGCCGGCATGAAGTCTGCCACTAACCCATTAACATTTTCACATACCGATGCCCAGTGTCTCAAACCCTGCCCTCAGTGAGGGCCTGTGCTTCTGGGCCACTCTATGGCTTTTTTTTAATCTTCAGAGTTCCAACTTATCATCTGCCTGTGCCATATGAACAGCAAAGCTCAGTAGTCCTGATGAGTTCCTGCTTTGTATCCAGGAAGTGAATGGTGACAAAGTCCTGACTTTGGAGACAAGTTGTAAGCTCCCAGGTGGTAGTGACCATGACCATGTGAACGGGGACAGGCCCAATGAACAGCAGCCTTGGGACTTTGCCACACAGTTTATCTGAACAAAAGAAGTTTTCAGAGAAAATGCTTGGCTGGAATTTTTCACATGAAGGTATGAAGGTCAGCAAGGTTCATACCTTCTCCCCCACAGGGATTATGCTTGTAAACTCTTTGTAGCTCTTAGAACATCTACCTATGTCTCCTGTCCTTTAAGAATCTTTGCTTTAGTGAATTTTATGTTGATTTGACCTTGGGCTTACTCTTCTGTCAGGCCCATGTTCCTCTCACAGTGGCTTTCTGTGATATGACAGACTCTGTTCTTGAAAAGGAGGTGGCCCTGGCTTGCCTGGCCTCTGGCACTTTTCATGATTTAGGGAAGTCCTGGGTGGTGCCAGGCCACCTGTGTTGGCTTAGTTGTGAACTCTGCTCCTCCAGTTCTCATGTATGTTAGCTGCAGCCATCATAGCTGGGCTCGGTTACCCTGTCTCAATGCCACTGTGCACAGTTACCCTCTTGTACCAACTGAGTCTTGATGTGCCTTGCCCACTGTTTACCCATAATCTCCAGACTGACAGTGGGTTCCCTTCCAAACTTGAATGCCCTGGACTCAACCTCACACTGTCACCTGTGTAAAAGAACCTAAGACTACATTCTCTATCCAAGATCCCTACCAGGTACCCGGTGAGTCAGTTCTGCCCTTAGGGAGCTGATGGCCAGATAACTCATAGTTTGTGAGGTCCTGGTAGGCACAGATGGGACAGGTTTGGAGGTCTATGTGAAAAGAAGACTAGGGAACTAAGGGCTCTTCTCTGGGCTTAAGGGACATGGGAAAAAAGTCACTCTGGCCATGTCTCATTGCTGGCTAGGAGCTGGTTGTATCTTCTACTTGCCTTTCAGTCTCTACATTTAAAACATGCAACCTGGTCAGCACTAAAGATTGAAGTTCAGGTCCTTGAGGTCCCCAAGGGATCTGCTTCAGAAAGCCAGGGCTTGTCCACAGTTCCCACTCGAGAGGCTTCCTTCAGTGCCATCTCAGCCCATCATGATAAATAACAAGGATCTCCTGGAGGACTATGGGCTCAGGGAGGACCAGATATGATAGGAATGAGGGCAGAGCCTACAGCTGTGGAGGCTATACAGAACCTCTAATTGCAGGGACCACCTTGATGAGTGCCTAGCACATTGAAGCAACATAGGAAGGCACAGCCCCCCTTCCCGCATAGATACCTTAGTGAGCCAAAGCCCAGTCCATCCTACATTCCATGTGTCCAGCTCCTCAGGTCCTCTCAGGTAACCATTTGCTCAAGTGTTGGAGGAGAAACCAAGATACTCAGGTACTTCCTGAGTGCTGCCTCTGCCCTCAGACGACACTTGTGTGCCTGTCAGTATCCCAGCCATGCCCAACTTCTAAAATGCCCACTGTTTACAGGAAGTATAAAAAAATATTTCTGCAACATCACAGAGATGTGGGTGCCCCTGTGTGGAGGGTGCCCATGTCTGAGGGCCAGCCACTACAGGATGTGCTGGCAATGACCTTTCCTACAAGTAGCATGAGGGACTTTGTCCCGCTCATCTGCAGCTTCGACACAGCACTGTGTGGTTGTTGATAAACCAAAGGAAAAACAGAATTGCTGAGTGTTTGTGATCAGTTAGAACACCATTCATGGCATCTGCTTCAAAAGCATGATGTTCTAAAAATGTAGTGCAGTGGAAAGTGAAATGAGGAGGGGTCCTGAGGACATCTGATACATCAAACAGAGCCAGGCTCCAGGCCTCTGTAAAAACTACCAGCCCCCGAAGACAGATGATCTCTGAGACAAAAGAGGTCACTTGTTGGTAGACTTAAAACAGACCTATGTTCTTTTCCTGTCCTTTGATGGGATAAAAAAAAAAAGAAACAGTTATTTGTATTTACTATTTTCTCAGTTTTGGTTTTTAACTATTTGAATTTGATGGTCCTATAGAGTGTAACTTTTAAAAATTTACACTGTTTGAAGTTGACAGAATTTCTCAACTCCATAAGCATGTCTCCTACCAAGCTGGGGCCATTTTCTACTACTATTTTTTTTTCAAAACTCTCTCATTGCTTGCTTTTCCCCTCATTCTAGAGCCCTACTACACACATGCATTAGACCTTTTGATACTGCCCTGCAGACCATGGCATCTTCCTGACTAACAAAAACATGTTTTCTCCTTCTACCTCAGGTTGTGTCATTTCTACTGGCCTGCCTTCAAATTGCAAACTCTAGCTCCATTTCTATGCTGTGAAGTCAGTCTACACTTTTATTTCAGATATTGCATTCTTCAACTCCAGAATTTCCATTTGAATTTTTTTGATAGCATATTCTAGGGGTCAAGAAACCATGGTCCATGGACCAGTCACCTATTTATTTAAATAAAATTTTATTAGAACAAATCTTCACAGCCTTGCCCTTTTGTTTGCATATAATACAGCAGTGTTCTGCAGAGCTAATCATTTGTGTATCCCATGAATCTTGTGACATTACTATTTCTCTTTCAAAGAAAAATTGCTAATCTATATCCTACTCCAATTCTCAGATTGGTTATTTTTTTCAAATAATTACATTTTCTTCGAATATTTTTACTGTTTTTAAAGCTGTTTTGAAGTCCTTATTTGATCGTTCCAGTGTCTGCATCACTGTGAGGTCCTCATCAGTTGTTTTATGGCTGGTCCTATTTTTCTACTTCTTCATATGTCTAATAATTTTTAATTGTGTCCAAGACACTGTGACTTATACCCTGCAGAGACTGTGTGCTACTATGTCCCTCTGAAGATAACTGCTTTTTAAGGTGATGGTCTGTTGGTCTTACAATAAAAAAACCAGAGCCAGATATCAGGGTGAAAGCTGAAAGATCAGAGAAACAGAACAGCCAGCCACTAGTTCTTACCTCTACGAAATCCTCAGCCTAAAGAGAGTGAGTTCCTGTTTCCTCACGCCTTCTATACCTTTCTCTGCCCTGCCATATTACTTCCTGGGATTCAAGGCGTGTGTGCTTCCTAAGCAAAGGCATGAGATCTCAAGTGCTGGGATTAAAGATGTGTGCCACCACTGCCTGACCTCTATGTCTAATCTAGTGGCTGGCTCTGTCCTCTGATCCCCAGGCAAGTTTATTAGGATACATAATATATCACCACAATGGTCTTGCCAGGCAACTGACCTTTGTGTGGACTGAAACTCCAAGTACTGTCTGTTCCTATTCTGACTGATATTTATTCTGCTTTTTTAGCTCTAGTTGACAGCCCGGGACCCACCATACTCCTGTGTGATTCACAGGAGATTACAGGAACTGACTGGTGGTTAGGATTTCTCAGAGACTATGAGGTTCCTGTATCGGGCTCTTTCCTTGCTGAGCTTTGCTGCTCTCTTTTAATTTGCTGCTTGGATCTTTGTCTCCTAGCTTTCTAGCCAGTGGCCAAAAGGTTTCTGGTAGGCTCATCTGGTTGCTCAGCTGTGGCTGGGACCTGTGCTTAGGAAGATTCAGGATGGCGTGGAAGCCTCCAGGCTGTTCCTTTCTTAGGTTTGACTGTCCCTCCAGTTTTGGCCTGTTGTGTGTATGTTTCTTTCAAAGTTTGTAACTGTTATTTGTGGGTGAATTGGAACAACAGAAGCTGCTCCAGTACCCAATCATTAGATGTGATTATTAAAACCCTTCTCTCAAGTTTTAAGTTACAGCCAATTGTGAGATCATAAAGTAAGCTGTGAGGCTGAGGATTTTGTAGAGGTAAGCTAGTGGCTGGCTGTTCTGCTTCTCAGATCTTTCAGCTTTCACCCCATTTTCTGGTTCTGGATTTTTTATTAAAAGACCTTTTAAGATTTGTGTTACAGTAAGCCTGGAAACTCACCATCTGTTGTAAGTGGTGGATTATAGGAGTAGCATGACCTCAAAGTAGGCTGAGGGTATGGTGGCTCTGGGGAGACACTTTGGAGAGGACGGGCAGGGCTGATACCTGGCTGGCCCAAGCTGTCCCCACTCTGTACACTTAATAAGCAGTTATCTGTCACTGTTAAGGCACACATTTGTGGTCAGTACCATTAGAAACAACTGCCACGTGGTAGATGCCTGCCATGTTGGTAGGCAGTACCCTGGGGTCACAGGATGAGCACAGGATGAGGCACTAGCCATGGGTCTCTTACAAGTACTTTCACCTGACTCTGAACTCCAGGCTCTGATGAACTACTTTACCTTATATTCTGTTCAAGTCAACACCCTACTCCAATCTTGTATAGTAACCCTCAGAAGCCACCAAAGGCAAGCAGTCCCCAAGTTTTCAGCTTGGAGCAGAATTTTGAGTTAGTTTAGGTCACAGTGGTTCTTTAAGGAGCTGTACTTCAGCCTATCTGAGCGATTTTCCACAAAAATATTAGTTTGAGTAGATGTAAAATAGAGCTGTATGGTAATGAGGATATAAAATGAGCCAAAATATTAACTTACATAGTTGATAGCCAATAAGGAGACCCCACAAACACATGAAGGGCTCTGGAGCCACCTCTCAGTATAGATCTGTGGGGCTGCAGGAGAACCTTGCTTCTGTTTCTTGCCATGGCTTAGAGTAGAAGGAGACACTGCTTTCCTGGAAAGCCACCGACATTTTACCAATTTAGAAATGAGCAGTGTTTCCCTAGGTTTTGTAAATGAACAGTGCTGAAAATACCTTGCCATTTGTAAGCAGCATGGCTAGACTTTAGAATGTTGTTCTCCAAACTTATCAGGCCTGAAGAAGGCCTGGCTCATAGAGGGGCTGGGCTCCCTGCCTACAACAGGAGAAACCTGGTCCACCCTGACCAGGGTGAACTTCCAGGTACTTGCCTAGTGGGATGCAGGCAGGAGGAGGAATTGGCTAGACTCCAGGTGAACTATAAATATCTTTACCTCCTGCCCTGGAGCTGTACCTGACATACTTACTGAAATTCTTGCAAGGTGCCCAGTGGGCACAGCCGAGAACAGAAGTAATATTGAGGTCAGAAAAACAGGGTCTTCTGTGTGCAGGCAAGGCAGCTGGTCTGGACTTGCTGGCTTCACAGTAGACTCTGGCCCTTTTCCGTGGTTCACTTGAGGATCTCTTTCTAGTGTGTGAGTGTGCTTATGCCATCTATGTGCTTGTCTCTATGTATCCATGTGAGCACAGGAAACTGTACATGCATGTGTGAGCTCATGTCTGACCCTGACCTGCTCTGCTGCACAAGGAGGGGGCCCGTGTCAGGCGCTTCCCCTTCTTCCCTCCGGGCAGGTTTTCACTGCTCGGTCCAGTTGCTCTGTTAGGCAGAGTTTAATTCTCTAAGGCTTGTACCTGTTAAAGTAAAACCAAGGGATTTACTGTGCTGCTGCATTTGCAAGGACTCAGCTAAATCTGCCTGTCACCTTGAAAGATCCTTGGCAGTGGGGCTGACTCTGGGCCTGACCAAGGCCTGTCCCCAGCTGCATTGCTAAAGTGTGAGGGGGTCAGGGTCAGCTGGTGTCTCCCTGAGAAGTGTCTGCTCTTCCTGGTGCCTAGTCCCAAAGTACCTGTTTATGAATGCTTAGACCTTTCACTTCAGTCAGAGAGTGTAATTATAACTAAAGCATTTGCTGTCTGTTGTCACCATCAGATGGCTGTACCATTTTGTGCTTAATTAACTGTGACTCTGAGCCTCAGCAATAAGTTACTCGTGGGCTTGGATGTCCCTCTATTATACCTGCCCAGTGGAATATCCTTAGCTGACACTGGGGATCAGGACCCAACTCTATCCTCTCTGGTTTCCTTGTTCCTAGAATATTTTATTTGTTCTCTAAGGAGACCCTCTCCCTGTTGCCTGTTGTTATTGGCTCTTGTTTCTATGAAGCTTGCTTTAGTTCTGGCTTTGGCAGTTACACAACTGAGCCCAACCCCAGTAGAATACATTCTGATAGATTCTGGACCATTGTCAGTCCCTGGGACAGCAAATGCAGCAGGGGGTTTGCTCTTTCTGTCTCAGGGTCTCAGATATCCTCTGCTGCTGTTCTGGTCAGCTTTCTATTACTATAACAAAAGACTGAGATGATCTATTTACCAGGATAAATGACTTATTTAGGGTCGTGGCTCTGGAGGTTCCAGGCCCTGGCTGGCCTATTGCTCTTGAACCATGGCAACACATCTTGACAGAATCATGTTATGCAATCAAGCAAAACCTCTAACCTCATGGCTAGGGGCATAAAGAAACAAAGGAGAGGGGCTAGAGAAATGGCTTAGGGTTAGCAGTACTTATTGCTCTTGTAGATGACTCAAATTCCATTCCCAGTACCCATATCGCGTAGCTTGAAAACTCCTGTGACTTCAGTTCTAGGGCATTTGGTGCCCTCTGGCCTCTATGTGGCACACATAAAAACACATGCAGTTACACATATACACATAAATGAAAATAAAACAAATCTTTAAAAAGAAAGGAAAAAATAAAGGAGAGTAAGCTGTCATAAACTCCCTCAAGGTTAGATTTCCCATGATCTAGTCTTCTTCCTAGCTTTACCTTCTACAAGCTCTATAACAGCACCATCCTGGGAGCCAGGCTTTTATCTCATAGCCTTTGGGTATGTTTAGGATGTAAAGCCCAGCACAGCTCTTGTAGCCTATAGGCCACACTTTCCCTAACAGCTAGTGGACTTGAGAATTTCAGTGTGGAAGGCCACACTACATGCCTAATCCTCATGTCAGCCACCCAGCTCCTGTCCTGTGCAGGTAGATGGGCTGTGTGTGTGTGTGTGTGTGTCCCCTGTGGGGAAGAAATTCTCCTTCCATTCTGTACAGCATCTCCATGCCCCCAATACTGGGCTTTCAGGCAACATAAGGACCAGTCATACACAGATGAAGACCATTGTAAAGAGCCACTGAAACCTCCTCCTTAGGCTTCACCAGGTTCTCCTCCTGCTTTGCTTCCTCAAAAGCCACAATGCAGGGGCAGCAGCACCTACTTCTCAGATTGTAGGGATGCACCAGATGGTAGACACATCTGTGATATGGGCAGAGGGTACAGGAAGGAAGAAAGGCCTGGTGTATAGTGTACATTTCACCAGCAACCTGCAACCTACATTGTCATCCCTAAGGCAACAGACCACAGCAGAAATGCACCCAGCACCTTGGAAGAAGCTGGTCCAGACCCACTATAACTAATACTTGAGTCATACAGGCCCTTCCTGTATGTGAATGACATCAGACCTGTGTGGCCAACTACAGATCTTCACCCTTACAGCACCAGGAAGCAGGTACTACTTACTGTAGGATTGCTCTGCAGTAGCTAGCTTACTAATTTCTAAAATGCTCATTATGTCTGTAATTGTTGAGCTACTAGCAAATTGCTACTTAAAGCCAATTGAACCTCTGGCTTAAGTAGCTAATTACAATGCAGATTGCTGCTTAGGAGGTAGTCATAGGGACACACAAGAGCCAGCACAGACTAGGCTGCTCTAGGCTGTGACAAGTGGGCCCTATGGGCCCCAATTCAGGTATTCCACCACTGAGTGAGGATGGTCCCAGCCTAGAGCAGATGATTAACTGCCAGCCCAGGGCCACTGAGGACCACAGCCAGATCTCTGAGATTTTGCCCTATGGTCATGGCAAAACTGGCTACAGAAGAATGAGGAGTAGAGGAGGCATCCAGCCCAGAAGAACACACAGACCCCAGAAAAGGTGGCTGAGGTCAGTAGAAAAGCTGTTCAAGTCAGGCAGGAACACAATGCACAGAGATTGCTCAGGGGCAACTAGTGACACCATGAACCAGGAAAGTTTCCAGACCCAGGGAAGATGAACAACACCCCAGATTCACCAGATCCAGAGTCAGAGTGTAGATTCCAGAACCTAGAGTCCATTGCTAGACAAGACAACCTGGGTGTGATTTCAGAGCCTTGAGAATGGTGCGTGAGCCCACCAAAGTCAGGACTGAGAAATGAATGAGAACAGCGGGAAGCAGCGAGAGATGGCTCAGCTCACAGAACTGCACGGTGAACGGCGTGAGACTTTCAGTGAAAATGAGATGATCAGAGGGACGCAGGGAAGGAAACCTGGGGCTGTCCAGGTGTGGATGCCCGCTGCTCCGTTTCAAACCATTGCAGGAACTGCCAGAGTACCTCCACTCCACCAGCTCATGGAGAACTACCAAAGGTCATGGAGCCAGCTACCTGCTCAGGAGTTCAGGAAGCTCCCTGGAAATAGAAGAAACAAAAACCACAGGCTGAAAGTGGGGGCATTCATGTTAAGATCTGTCCTCCAGTCATTCTTAAGGATGAAATGAGTCTTTTACAGAAAACTTGTGGCATTGAAAATAAAATGAGCAGAGTGGACTGGCCTGCACCCTTCCTGAAGCACCAGGAGCAATGTCCACTTGAGGTTCCAGGAACAGATTACCCAGAATACATCAAGGCAAACCCTGATAGGACCAGGACACATCAGGCCTACACGGGCATGCTTGTTGTTGTGGGCAGTCAAGGAAGGGATCAGGATTTTACAGCTCAGTTTATGAAAAGAATTAGCACCCCAATGAAGAAGCTATCAAATTCTGTAAATAACAGCTCACAGACAAGAACAGGAAGTATCTTAAACATGAAAAGACAGCCAGCACCCACAAATAGTAAAAGAAAGCAGGGTTCAGTTCCCAATGAGATACTGGACTATGAGGTAGGCAGGGGGCAGCAGCACTCTTGAAGGAGACACTTTGGACCTAAGAACATATAGTCCATCACTCTTCTGGTTTCTTTCATGTGTGGAAATGTATATTAAAAGTTGGTCCTTCTATCACAGAGATGGCAAAGGACGGAGGTACATCCCATCTACACCACACATAGATGGATGTTCAGAGAAATGAAGAGGTTATCATTTTCCTGGGATTTTTCAGGGCCTGCTTCCGAAGAAAAGCAGGTGATCTGAAGCCAGCCTGTCTTCCATCTACCTATACTCCATTTGTTGAGATCTTACAGTGACCAGCAACCACACAGAAGGGATTAGCTGATAATGTCTAAAGGGCAGACTTGCCTTGTTGTTCTAGAGATAAGAATGGCTCTGGTACCTTCCCTAGTCTCAGCTGTCAAAGGGAACTCCACAGAGGTGAGATAATTGTGGTCTATATTACGGAGAGAGAGTGTAGGAAAAGACCAAAGTCCTGAGAAGAAGGCAACCTCACAGCTTGGGTGTGGCCAGAGCTCAGAGGCTTTCTGGTCCCTTTTCATGGCCCTTCATCAAAGAGTCTCACACTTTAGTGACTCAAAGGGCACAGGCCACCAGCTTTCTCAGTAGGGCATGGCAGAAACATGACCCCCCGACTGGAGCCAGTCCAGGGTGTGAAGAAAGGCAGGACATGCATATGGACTCTGTGGCTTCTACACAGCTTCTTGTACACATGGATCTTGTGGGATTGGAGGACAGAGATAAGGTAAGGCATGGCTTCCACCCTTGAAAAAGAAGTTGAACCACAACCAGAACACATAGGAAGCTATGGTCATGGTGCAGCTGCTGCCAATCTTTGAGGAAACAGGGGCTCCAGACATTTCTAAACACAGCCTTTGGACCCAGAGCTCAACTTTTATAGTTAGTAGGAAGACTTGACTCAGGGAAGTGGAATGCCAAGGCATAGGTTCTTAGAATTCCTCTGGCATCACAGTCTCACCCCATGGTCCACAGGAACTCCTCAGCACAACTCCTTTGGGTCTAAGAATGCAGAGATGGTTCAGGACCCGCTGGGTCTGGGGGTCCCAAGCTGGTTGTCAAATCTTGCTGGAATTCTTGGGCTGCCCTTGCCCATAGCCATAGATAGGGTCCAGAGTGAGGATGCAAGCTTTCTGTGTGCAGATGGTGATGCCACACATATTTGTCCCCGGCTCCCTGTGGGCAGCACATATTTAGGATCTTCTCATCCACATCATGGCCTCTACTTGGAATAGAGACAGCACCAGACCTTCCAGATATTTTCCTGCTTGTGGCCCTGGTATCTCAAAAGACTGGATAACCCTGGGCAGGGCCCCAAGGAATCAAGAAATTTCCCTTGGCAACCCCCCTTCAGCAGCTTCCCTCATTCTGAGCTGGTACCTTCTCTTATATACTTGTCTCAGGCATCCAGCATGGTCTGAATGCCATGTCTGTGGGCTTGCCAAGCCTTTAGTCAAAGGATAGGCCCCATAGTTAACTCCACCTTATATTAGTGGAAACTCTCAGAGGGGAGAAGAGAAAACTTGATTCAAATTGGTAAGATGTGCACCTGGGATGGGGAAAGCATCTGTGGAGCACAGGCAGACAGTCCTTCAAACCCCCAAAGCACAACCCATCTGTCTGTGCCAGCTAAAACCTGACCCTCCCTGGAACTCAGAGTCTGGACAGGTGGTAACCAATGATGTGACACAGTCTCTGTTATGTTGGTGATTTCTGGTGATAGGCTAGAATTGAGGTGCCAACCTGATCTCACACTTGCTTCTCTCCAGGCTTGGAAAGGGCTTAGACATTTGTATGTAGTTCAGGACTGTCATGGTTAAGGACAGTAGCAACCTCCACCCCATGGGTGGAGGGGCCCACCTAATGCCTGCAATCTCTGCAATCATCTGTGGAGAAACTAGCTAGGGAGCCCTGTCCAGGCTATCCAGTTTAGAAGGGTGGGTCCAAAAACATCCTGCAGGCCCCACCATCATCAGACCAATCAGGAAATGCTTTTTCTGAGATCAGACCCTGGTTGATTACCATACTACCTGGCCTGAGAGGGACTTTGGATGTTTGCAGGTGGGGGTGGGGAGTGGGGGGCTGGGGGAGCACACACATTTTTTATTTTTAGATTTCAGAGATATCATCAACATAACAGCTTTGGTGAATGAATTTGATTGTACAAAACATTTCTTAAGACAAAGGAGGCAGTCTTGTCTGTCAGCATTCCAACTGTGTTAAAATCAGGCTTAGCATAGGAATTATAATCACCTTTCTTTTGAGTCCAATCAGACACAAGATTCACGGAAATTGCTGTGCTTCTTTACAGGGCAGAGCTGAGCACCTGTCAAACTCTAGCAGGGTTGATGATGGCTGAGGAGACTGAGGGGTCTGAAGGGCTTGAGGTGGGTGGCCACAGGTTTCCTGCAAGCTTGAATATCAGGAAGTCAACTAGTTTCTTCCTGGGGTTCTGGAGACCCTTGCTGTAGGAGCTGCTACTCCTAAATGGCTGTGACCCAAAAGGAGTAATGGGGGACATGAGGAGCATGGGTCTCCTAAAGGTAACTGCAAAGGAACAGATTTAACCTCAGGAACAGCCAGGTCAAATTGGAGGGGGCTCCTACCTGGGGGGGCAAGAGATGTCCATCTGCCCAACTTAGGTCACTTCCTCTCAATTGCTATGTAGCCTCCACCTGTGGAGTCTGTCATGGGGTGGGAGGTTCTGTCATCCAGTGCACAAACTTTGTCACCCTTGTGTGAACATGGAAATTCCAAAAGGTAGAGACCTGGCTTGGTGTGGCTGAGCTCTATCCAGCTCTTGGCCTTGGCTCTGTCTATGTGTGCCAGCTGTGGGTGGGAACAACTCATCTCCAGAAGGACCTGCTCATCATCAACGTTGCTCTCATCCACCATCAGTTGTGGGTAGCTGGGGAGACAGAAAACTTTACATTATCCCAGGTACCAAGGAAGAGGTCCATCTAGGGCAGTGGTTCTCAGCCTTCCTGATGCTGCAACCCTTTAATACAGTCCTCATGTTATGGTTGGTGACCCCTAACCATACAATTATAGTTGTTGCTACCTCATGTAGCATGAATCTTAAAGGTACGTATTAATAAAATCAAACCTGGAGCCGGTATTGGGGTGAACACTGGAAGATCAGAGAATCAGAACAAGCCACAGCTGTAATTTTACTACTTTATGAATTTAATGTAAATATCTGTGTTTTCTAATGGTTTGGGGGGTTGTGACCCACAGATTGAGAACCACTGATAGCAGCTCTTACAGGAAGGGTCTTCAAAACCCTGGGTAGAAACTAGTTGGCTTCCTGATAATCAAGCTTGCAAGAAACCAGTGACCACACTGATCTCATGGGTACCTTGCTGGGGTGTGTGTATGTGTGTCCTCCCCGACCCCTCCCATTCCTCTGGGGGACTTTGTCTCCAGATCTTCTCTTCGCCATTGTGGTCCCTTATAAGCCCTGATCTTCCTGACCCTCTTTCCTTCCCACAGTCTTTCACCTGTCCCACAAGGTCACCAGTATCGTCCCTGAGAGCGCTCTGCTCATCGTTCTGGGCCTGGTGCTAGGCGGCATCGTCTGGGCAGCTGACCACATTGCCTCCTTCACACTCACACCCACGCTCTTCTTCTTCTACCTGCTGCCCCCTATTGTGTTGGATGCTGGATACTTCATGCCCAATCGACTCTTCTTTGGTAACCTGGGCACCATTCTGCTATATGCTGTCATTGGCACTATATGGAATGCAGCCACCACAGGATTGTCCCTCTACGGTGTCTTCCTCAGTGGCCTAATGGGTAAGTCTATATATTGCCCTCTGGGTGAGTTCAAGTTACTCTGCTGAGCCAAGGTAAGGGTACAGATCACAGATGTAGAAGGGTTGGGTCTAAGGATGATGGGCAGTGTCTCTGGGAACTACTTATGTAAATAGCCTGGTATTTGTAAGAAGGTTCAGTTTATAATTAGCTTCCTTGGGACATCTGCAAGCTAAAGTTTTTGTGTCATGTTCAGAACAGATTTGTGACCACACAGCCCAGCAGAGTGGGTAGGTATGCATGGCAGCTGCTCTTACTCCTGTCATAGTTGGCAGAGTGGTGTAAACCAGCAGAGATGAAAGTGGACTGTTCCTAGACTCATGAGGGAATTACAGAGTTGAGCACCCCAAAGTCTTGAGTGGTTTGGTGCTGTTTCTGCTCAAATTTGCTAGTGATTACTTCACTTAGCCTTGGTTACCTCCTGGGAACCCCCCACCCTCTGTGCTGAATCTTTGTCCAGCAGGAAGGCAGCAGGTGATGCCTGAACAGAAGTGAGCAGGTGTTCACAGGAGGACTCAGAGTCAGGACTTTCCCTTTGGCACATTCACTGAGTGATGAGGCCCTTGAAATCCTAGAGACCAATGAGAAACAGGGAGCAGTAAACCCAGGAACTATCAATTTCTTGGGATATTATCATTTTAGGGAGCTCCCTTGAGTCTCTGCTGTCCAGCATCACTAGATACCACAAGGGTAAGGACCTGTCTGGTTTCTAAAACTAGGGATCCTGCTGTGGGGTGGGTACTGCTGGTCACATTGGTGATACCATAAGGTGATGGGACACGTCTAAGATGGCTGGCTGCCTCTGGTCCTGGAGGGTATCTTGTGATACAGAACGGGGACTTCTGGAATTGAATACCCACAACCCTTCCAGGGTCATGCTGGCCCTCTCTTGACAGCCCTGTCACCCACAAGATCCCAGCATGTGATGTTCCTGGGGCTGTTTTTAGGGTGCATGGAGAAGCCTCTAGCAGACTGACTTATGGTATAAGCACAGGCCTTTAAATAGGTGACTGAACCTTGGCAAATGTGCTTACACTAGAAATTACATGGTCACCAAAATCTAGAGCATTTTAATCTCCAGGGACATCCAGGCCCATCTTCCTACTATCCCATAGCCATGAAGAATTTTTATACCACAGTGTCTTTTCATAACCAGTATTGTTGTACATCACTACAGACACTCCCATGATAGACACAGGATGTTGACCTGTGTTCCACCTTTGGGACCTAGCTGGCCAAGGTTGACCAGAAAGATCATACTTATCCCATGAGCTCCCTTTCCTCTGTGACTTTGGCTGATGGTATAATACCCAGGTTTGCCTAGGCAGTGGCCAGTCTCTGTAGTCAGCAGCTCAAGGATGGGGCTCACTCACCCTTACTGGGAGAGTCAGGTTGGGCCAGCTATCTTGTAGGTCATTAGTTCCAGGCACAAGGTAAATGTGGGCACACTGTCCAGGCGTGTATATTTGTGGGTTCCAGCTTATGTTTGGAATGTACTCTGGTTCAGTCAAAATTCTAGAACAAGAGGATGGGCCTGCAAAGGTATTTCAAGGCTGGCCCAGAAGCTAGTTTGCTCTGGAAAGCTGGGCAGGGCATATATAGTGTGGCAGTCAAGTATGTGGTCCATTTCTTTTGGGGGGGGGAGGGGTTTGAGACAGGGTTTCTCTGTGCAGCTTTGAGCCTTTCCTGGAACTCACTTTGTAGACCAGGCCGGCCTTGAACTCACAGAGATCCGCCTGCCTCTGCCTCCCGTGCTGTGTGGTCCATTTCTAAATGGAAACTCCAGAAGGCTCTGGTCCTAGCTGAAGGCAGCAGAGTTTAGTAATCATAGACATATGGGGCTCAAGTACTACAGAGATCACTCTGTCCTGTGCCCTCTACTCTTTTCTGGAGCATACTGGATACCTGGGGCACTTACTTCCCAAGGTTCATTCCTTGGCCCCAAGGGATGGCAAGTTCTACCCAAGCTCAAAAAAGAGAGTAAAGTACTACATGGGGAACTGTGTAGCTTTACATATTCTGAGGTGTCTGGCTGTGAGCTCCAGTCTCTGAGATTCTCTCTGTCACTGGGTTTTTTTCCTGGGAAGAGTTGTGCCAAGCCTTTATTCCTGATGCCTCTGATCTCCTAGGGACCTGGTAGATGTGGGATTTGGACAGAGGGAGCCAGGTGGCTAGCCCTTGTCCCATGGTCCACATCTCTTGCAGGTGAGCTGAAGATTGGACTACTGGATTTCCTGCTTTTTGGTAGTCTCATTGCTGCTGTGGACCCAGTGGCTGTGTTGGCTGTGTTTGAGGAAGTCCATGTCAATGAAGTTCTTTTCATCATTGTTTTTGGAGAGTCACTGCTGAATGATGCAGTGACTGTGGTGAGTGATGGCGGGGTCCCTGGGGTAGCTTCAGAACATTTCACTTGCTTGGAGGTTCTAAAATACCCTGGCAAGTGGGCATTACTAATATGCCTCAGATAGGTAAGCTAGTAAGAGGGTCACTAGCTATACAGGGTCTCCCATGTTTGCAACCTAGGATGTCCGACCCTTGCATGGTGTGTCCTTCATCTGTCCCTTCTCACTGATGCAGCAGCATTGGGGTATGAGTTGGGGGGGCAGGCTCTGACCTTCTTCTGGCTCCCTAACTCAGCTCCATCCAATTTCTCTTTTACAGCCTTAGGCCTACCCATTTCATGCCTTTGGAAGTAATGCTGCCCTGATGAAATCCCCATATCCACCTCCCTCAGAGTAGAGATCTATAACGTTGGACCCACACTTGCTACTACACACTATTTCCTAAGAAACAGAAGAATAAACAAACAACAAAATCTTACAGGAATTCCATTAATCTGTTGGGCCCACCATAATAAAATACCAGAGAAGCCTGGGGCTTAAACAGTGAGAATTTATTGTCTCCATGCTGAAGGCTGGAGGCTGAGAACCAAGCATGGCAGCTGGCTCTAGAAGCCTCTTTCCTTGGCCTACAGATGCTATCTTCTCTGTGTCCTCACATGGTCATCTTCTGTGTGTGTGTGTGTGTGTGTGTGTGTGTGTGTGTGTCCTGCATTCTTCTTATACACCAAGATCTACTCTATTGATTTCATTTAACCTTAGCTTCCTCTTTGGAGACTTCCTATCAAACAGCTGCATTCTGAGGCCTTGTGGTCAGGACTCAAGGAGGAAACACATTCAGCTCCTCCAGTGAGTCAAGATTCCCCTGATGGCATCTGAGGCTTCTCAGACCCATGCAGTGGAGTAAGCATAAGGTCTCCACAAAGATGAGGTTGTGTTTATGCTGGCAACGAGAAGCATATTCATGAAACATGACTACTGCTGGTGCTTCAGTGCAGCCCTACCTGTCCCCAGATGGACTACAGGTCTGTGGGAGGGGATGAGGGATTAACTGGTAAGAATGGGCCCAAGCACTTAGCTGACACCCGAGGAAGTGTGTTTGGTTTCTTCTGCCCTCTGAAATTGCCTGTAGTTCCTAAGAAATTCCCCATGCCTTATGCTCCCTTGGAGCGCAGGAGAACTTCAGGGTGCATTGTATCAGATTTCTGTGTGTGCAGGAGGCTCTGGTGGCCTATTTGAGACCTAGTCTAAAACTCAGAAAATAGCTCTCAGCCTTCCTGAGTCACAGTGGCCTCAATGCCTCCTGTGGACCAAGGGTTACTCCTGCCCTCATGGTTCATGCCTTGCCTACCTTCATCCTTATAAACAAGCACAGCCCCACAGAGGGCTTGCTGAGACTCAGTGCCCATCACGGCCATGGCTAAATGGTCTGCACAGCTGCCTCAATATTCCTTGAACACATCTGTAAGAGCATAGAACAAGAGTCAGAGATTGGGCCTGTTTCCTTGGATCTGGGACACTCACCTGTCTGCACATCCCATTTGCTGGATCCTCTGACCCTTTCTTGTTGAACATTGTCACTTTGTGCTGGCTTTACAAGTAGTTTTTTTTTTTTTTTTTTTTTTTTTTTTTGCTTTTTCAGGTGTCAACTCTGGGGCCAAATCCAGAAAAGAGGGGGCATTGGACAGGGAGGGATCAGTGTGGATGGAGGGCTGACCAGATGTGTTCCTGTCTTCTGTACCCTTAGGTCTTGTACAATGTTTTTGAGTCTTTTGTGACGCTGGGTGGTGACAAGGTGACTGGCGTGGATTGTGTGAAAGGCATAGGTATGTATTGGGAGGGTTTCTGCCTGGCCTGTCTCAAATCTAGTGGTCAAAGAGTATGGAGGCTTGTTTCCTCTCCAGGATAGAATCCCTAAGGCTTCTGCTATCCTGGGGTTTCCAGCCTATGTTCTGGTTATTTACCAGGCTGGGTTCCTTTCCCAGAACACCACATAAATACGACTGGATGAAGGTCCTGGGGGATCCTGTGTGTTCTCCTGAGAAGGGATATGGACAGTCAACCCAGGTCTCCCTAGGCAAGGACAGATGGACAGTGTATAAGGACTCAGGGTTCAGACCTTGTTACTGACCCAAGCCTGCAGAGATGTCAAGGCAATGCCCCCTACCATGGGATCCTGTCTCCTGTGTATCAGGCCTCTGTCCTCTGCCTCCTGCACTAAACTTGGAGACCAGACACTCTCTCCATAGAGAGCAAAGCTGCCTCATTTCCTAAACTTTCAGCATTGCTGTGAGTTATCAGGAGCCCTCCATGAGGAATGACCAGCCAACCTGGTAATCTTCACTCAGGTCACCAGTCACAAAGGACCATTCATTCCTTTCTCTCACAGTGTCCTTCTTCGTGGTGAGCCTAGGGGGGACTCTGGTGGGTGTTATCTTCGCCTTCCTGCTGTCCTTGGTGACTCGCTTCACCAAGCATGTGCGTATCATCGAGCCTGGCTTCGTCTTTGTCATTTCCTACCTGTCCTATCTGACCTCAGAGATGCTGTCCTTGTCAGCCATCCTGGCGTAAGTCTCCCTCAAGGAATGACCTTCTGTTGTTGACTGGGCTGGGTATGTGGCTTTCTAGCTGGTGGTGTGCCAGTGATCCCCTGCACTCAAACCCTGGCAGAAGGTGCCACTGTGAGCATCATCCTGGTGAAGGGGTGGTGGGAGTGAGCCTGGTCCCTGCCTACTGTCTCCTCCTTGAACAAGATCACTGTGTAGCTTCCACTTCCATGGCTTTCATAGTTGGGTAAAAGTCATTGGCAGGGGCAAAGAAGTCAATTTAATTTTTGTTTTTTGTTCTTTTGAGACAGGGTTTCTTTATACAGCTTTGGCTGTCCTGGAACTAGCTCTGTAGTTCAAGGCTGGCCTTAAACTCACAGAGATCTGCCTCTGCCTCCTGAGTGCTAGGATTAAAGGCATGTGCCACCACTGCCCGGCTCTAATTTTTTTTAAAATAAGAGGCTGATAAGTCCTCAGAAGTGTCCTTGGCTAGACAGGTGCCTACTGAGAGGATGGGGTAGGTGTGTGCTGTGGCTTGTGATTCAAGAATGATCTGTCCAGAAACCCCATCAGAGCCTCTGCTGGCATGCAACCTCACACTCAGGCAGAAGCCTCCTGACCCCAAAGTTGGCCCCAAGTTCTCCAAAGGCTAATATGACCTGGTTACCAATCAGCTACCAACAAGCCCACAAGGCTTGAAGACTGTTTCTTTATTGAAACTCCACATCTAGTCTTAGAGCATGAGAGCAGCTGGGTAGACCCAGATCAGAGCATTGATCTCAGGAAGAACAGGGTTCACACAACACAGGACTGTCTGTTATAGATTACATCTTCTGGGATGCAAAGGCCTATAATGCCACCAGAGGAAGTAGGGATGGCAGGATCTGGGCCTGGAAACATCTAGTCTGAGGCATCAGCCTGCCTGACTAGAGGCAGGAAAACCTCACACTGCCCCTCCTCCAGCATCACCTTTTGCGGCATCTGCTGTCAGAAGTACGTGAAGGCCAATATCTCAGAGCAGTCGGCCACCACTGTGCGCTACACCATGAAGATGCTGGCCAGTGGAGCAGAGACCATTATCTTCATGTTCCTGGGCATCTCAGCTGTGGATCCCCTCATTTGGACATGGAACACGGCTTTTGTGTTGCTGACGCTGGTCTTCATTTCTGTATACCGAGCCATTGGTGAGGGTTAGGGGCACTCATGGTAGTGTCTAGGCTCCCTTAGTTTAGATAACAGATTTGAGGGCCCCAGGGCAGCTCAGTAACAAGTCCAACCACTGTAAAGGCCAAGATTTCCTAGGGTGCAGCATGGGGACCAATGAGGTACCAAGGCACAGAATCAAGGAATGGGAGATAGAAGCTGTGGTGAGAGCAGCACTGTTGCCTCATCCTATGGAGGGCCTGGCCATAGTGCCCCTGGGGATGGACCCACTGCCCAGGCCTTCACAGTCAGCCAAGGGACAGAGGGTCAAAAGGCCATAGGGAACCCTGATGTGTGGCCCTGGGGAAAGCAGCCATGGAGCTGAGTGACCTCTCGCTACAGGTGTTGTTCTGCAGACCTGGATCCTGAATCGTTACCGCATGGTGCAGCTAGAGACCATTGACCAGGTGGTCATGTCCTATGGTGGCCTGCGTGGGGCCGTGGCCTATGCCTTGGTGGTACTTCTGGATGAGAAAAAAGTCAAGGAGAAAAATCTGTTTGTTAGCACCACTCTCATCGTGGTCTTCTTCACAGTCATCTTTCAGGTGTGGCTCAGTTTGCCCAGGGCATTGCTACAGGGTGTCCAGGCCTTGATCCTAAGCAACTGGCCCCACCTCAACCCTGTAGGTTGATTGTTTCCAGATTCCATACTTTAATTGGTTTTTGTAATTTTAGTAATTAGGAGCATTTTGTAGGTTTTCATGTGGCCCCACAGGGGACATAGCATAATTTGTCCTAAAAGTGTTACTTTCTGGCCAGGACTTATGAGAACAGACCTAGTTACTTCCTGACTGCTGATTGGTCAGGCCCTAACAGGCACCTGCTACACCTTTGCATCTGGCTGGCCAAAGTGACAGCTGGAGGTTCTAAGGTCCATATGGACGCCCACAGCACGGGGGCTTTGGGCACCTTTTTATAGAGCAGTGCCAATGGATTCACACAGGTCCCTGTGCTGTCTACAGTGGGAGAAGAGATCTAATGTCTGTCTGGTTTGGGTTTAGAGGGCCCTGGGGAGGGGTACGGGGATCCTGCCTGGCACCAGAATCAGTGAGGCTGTCTTTCAGGGCCTGACCATCAAGCCCCTGGTGCAGTGGCTGAAGGTGAAGAGGAGTGAGCAGCGTGAACCGAAGCTCAACGAGAAGCTCCATGGCCGGGTAAGGAGAGGGTGCACATGCACAGCCTGGGCAGGCCTGGGTGAGGATGGAGGCCAACTGGGTTTCTTTCCTCTGAAAGGCTTTCGACCACATCCTCTCAGCCATTGAGGACATCTCAGGACAAATTGGACACAATTATCTCAGAGATAAGTAAGTAGCCTAAGCTGTACCATTCCTTCTTTTACCAGTGACCCCTCAAACATAGAACGCTGGGTCCCACACGTGCAGACAGGGCCACTAAAAACACTGGAAGCCACAAATCAAGAGCCACAAAACACTATTTCTGGAGGACCTCTCCATTCAAAAGAGCCAGAGACAAACTGTCTGGGTCATAGGCTGGTCCTGAAGTGTTTATGTTGGGGGAGAAGAACAGAGGACAATGTATGGACACCTCAGGTCCCCCAGGTTAAGGGCTTAAGTGTGCACTAGACTAGTGGGTGCAAGCAGGTGAAAACAAAGTTAATACTATCTGAGAGTACAGAGCAGCCACCAATTCAGGGACTTGCATCTTATTCCTGATGATCTTCCCAGGCATAGAGATACTCTTTTACTGACCAATTAATAATAAACTTAAATAATGTAGGTATTAAAAATCAGGAAAATAAATCACTTCCCTATTTCATTCACAGAGGAAAGGTGTGTTTATTGATACTTAAAATTACCTTGTTTATGAAATATAAATCACTCATTTATATTTTACTACAACATAAAGTGGTACTTAAAACTATATGACTAAAGCATTTAATTGACACTTGTTAATACCTGTTTTGAGATAATTACCTAGAGTCCATGTGAGGCTGCAGAGTTGAGTAATGCACCCTAGACAGCGATGTGTCAGGAGCTGGAACTATGGCTGCTGTTGTCTTAATCTTGGTCCTGTCCTCATAGCACCTGGAGGGTCAGGTGGCCACTTGGAAACCTGATCACTGTGTCACTCGAAAATGGCATTTAGTTCCACTGCCAGCCACTGTCAAATAGGAGAAAGCAAAAGAGTGAGACCTGAGGTGGCCTGACAACCTTTCACTTTAAAACTCACTTTCAGGTTGTTACAATAAATAAAACCCAGGAGAAAAAAGAATGGCCCCATGTTGGGCCTAGCTCTGCAAACATTTGCCTGTTTTGACCTTGTTCTTGTCCATGTGGGGCAAGCAGCCCCAGACTCCCAGTGCTGATGCAATCTTTTGTCCCCCAGGTGGTCCAATTTTGATAGGAAGTTCCTCAGCAAAGTCCTCATGAGAAGATCGGCTCAAAAATCTCGAGATCGGATTCTGAACGTTTTCCATGAGCTGAATTTGAAGGATGCTATTAGCTATGTGGCTGAGGTACTAAAATATCACGTTTGTCCCTTTTGCTAAAGTTGAGAGTTAAGTAAGACATACATGTGGTCTAGGGTATGGGCAGAGGGTAGTGTGGGTGACCCTTGTGCTCTGTGCCTGGATGGCTCACTGCAAAACTCATGTGAGGCTTGGAGTTGTACTCTGGGAACAGGGCATGTCAGAGTGCCTTGTCACTCAGGAATCAGAGGCACAGGCAAGTGACTAGATACTGTGGTTTTGGTGGAACTGAGCATGGTGACCAGGCTCTAGAGCAGTGTGAATGCCTGGATTTTCCCTAAAAAGAATGGAAAAGGTTGGGAAATATATAGTAATGAGCCCAGGTCCTCTACCCATTCACACATGTATGCTGTACTCAGCAACAAGTTGGTAGATACTTCCTACTGGCTGACAACCTTAAGAAGCAGCCTTACATGTGCATACACATGGCTGATATATACACACCCAAATCTATAGGAATGCTCACATAAACATATATGAACACACACATACCCCCGGGTACATGTGCACTCATACATACATACATACATACATACATACATACATACATACATACGTATGTACTTAGGAACACATGTGTATATACATAGATACAACACACACATTATGCATTCATATTAACTCCTCCAATGACATTCATATGACTATCTTGTGGCTAGTGCATTCATGACCCCCCCCACCCCTATCTGGGCCCCATGGCATCCTTCATCAATAGACATAGGTCAAACAAGGCACCATATAACCTCATGGCCATTGCCACCCAAGTAATATTGTGGTGTTCAATCCAAGATGCCTCCAGTCTTAGTCAGAACTTACAAAGAATTCCAACCTTTTATGACCATGGGTGACCTTGGCACCATGACATGGATGGAGGATAAGAATGAAAGGGTGGGCTGAGGTCTCTGGCAGCATTCACTTGTCACTTTCTCTCAGTCTCTGAGAGGCTCTTTAGCTCTGACTACACACCAGTCAGGGCCCTGAGCCTCACTCCTGTTCCCCACCGCACCAGCCAGAATGTCTTGAGCTTTGTGCCATCGTTCCCATCACTGTTGGGAGAGATGGCTCCAAGTCCTACATGGGTGGTTTGTCTCTATCAGTCCTGTGATTATTGTCTCCATACCTTGACCATTTGTCCAGGAACCCCCTCACCATTTCAGCCCTAAGTCTCTGCCCTAAGGGTCACCTGACTTCTTTCCTGATATCCCCTTGGGTTGGGGAGTGCCTGGCATCATCGATGACATGGGAGAGATGACTGTCCACACCTGAGGACGATGAGTGGCAAAAAGAATACAAAGAACAGTGGATTTGGAAGAAAAAGACCCAAAAACCCCAGCCCATACCAGTGATAAGTCAAATACCTGGAGTAGGCAATCCAAGTCAAGTCCCAAGTGTTTCCTGTCACCAGAATATCCACACAATACCACCCTCTTCGAAGGGCTCCCAAGGGAAAACCTCACAAACTGTAAAGTGCAATGATGTGTTGACAATGGTTAAGGGTGGAACACACCTGACAGGCCAACACCCTTCTAACCCTGGAACAAGCTGTCCCCTAGGCACTCTACCTGAGGCCATAGTGTACTGTTGTCTGTGGCCCCCAGAAGCAGCTCACTTCACGGATTCAGCTTCTCTATCCTTCAGTAATTCTGCTTCCTATCCAGCTCTGTTCTGTGTGGTTTTGACTTGCATCCAAACTAAGGCCTGTGGGTTGGTGGCTCTGGTGGGGACAAAAACTATCTCTCCCCAACCTTCAAGTGGGGGTGGTACATCCTAGACTTGTCAGTGTTCTTTAAGAGATTCTGTTTCTACCTACTATTGTGTCTGCTCAACTCTAAGGCTCTGCTCCTCGAAAGTGATGTTCTGATGACCTCCACATGAACCTAATCCTAGCTCCTATTCTGCATCTTGGCCCTTGCTGAGCTGTGAGGCGTCCCTTGACAGTGGACAGGGTCCATCTCTGCCTCCCAGGGCCCACAGGCCCTTGAGCTTGGTCACAGGATCTTTTGACTTCTATGTGGCAGGTGCTGCCTAAGGGTCATACCTGAGTACTAATGAGTCTATGTCCTCTTTGTAGGGAGAGCGCCGTGGGTCCCTGGCCTTCATTCGCTCCCCAAGTACGGACAATATGGTCAATGTGGACTTCAGCACACCCCGCCCATCAACTGTGGAGGCATCTGTCTCCTATCTCTTGTATGTGACCAGTTTATAAACTTCTCTGGGAAAGGGTACTCCTTAAAAGCATCTCTCTCATGACTCTTAAGCCTACTAGCTCCTTCTGCAGATCCTAGGGCAACTGAGTCAGGACAGTGTGAGTGGACCAGGGTAGGAGACAGGTACAGAAAGATGCCTGCATCCCCATCTGTGGGAGCAAACCTTTATTCAGCAGTCAGCAGGACTGTGTTTGTGGTGCACTGATATTAGAGAGGAGAAGGGCAAGAAGGGATATCAGCAGATGCCTGATCTGGTCCAGTATTTCATGCCCTTTGACCCTGGGAACTGATGGCCAGTTCTTATGATGGTGGCTGTTCTAACTTTCTAGTGCTTAGGAGAGGCTGTGGGTCTTAGGACTCATAGTTGGGCTGTGGAGGGGAACTGGTGGTGATTGGGTTCAACCTAACAGAAGTCTAGAAGGCATTCTGGGAGACCATCTGAGCAGTGTGGGAAAGGACTACCAGGTATCTAGGCATGGCAGGAGACCTCTGTGTAGCTATTCCCCTGGGTTCAATGTTGGTCCATGCAGGAGGGAGAATGTCAGTACTGTGTGCCTGGATATGCAGTCCTTGGAGCAGAGGCGGAGAAGCATCCGTGACACTGAGGACATGGTCACCCACCACACACTGCAGCAGTACCTGTATAAGCCTCGGCAGGAGGTGAGTACCAGGGGATGAACCACCCAGAGCCCTCCTATCCCACAAGGTAAGCCTTTGTCATCCTTTCGTGGCTGGTGGAACCCAGCCCACACCTAGGGCAATGTCTGCCTCCTTCTCAGACAAGGGGTCTATAGGGCTGAGCTGGAGACTTTGTGACCCACCTGGGCCATACAGGCTCAGCTGACTGCCAGTTGCTCCCACAGTACAAGCATCTCTACAGTCGGCATGAGCTAACACCCAACGAGGATGAAAAGCAGGACAAGGAAATCTTTCACAGGACCATGAAGAAGCGTCTGGAGTCCTTTAAGTCAGCTAAGCTAGGCATCAACCAGAACAAGAAGGGGGCCAAGCTGTACAAGAGGGAGCGTGCACAGAAGCGGGTGAGGGATGGTGGGGGCAGTGGTTGTTGGGTGGGTTTCTGAATACTGGGAAGGGTCAGGGAACTCTCTGTGGTCCTGCTGGCCAGGCAAACTGCCAGGTGAACAGCAGAGTAGAAACCCTTGGGGTCTAGGACAGAAGA
>CABHPQ010160428.1:0-29780 GCA_902168405.1 Peromyscus aztecus | reverse complement strand
CGACTGTGTGTGTGTGTGTTGTACCCATGTATATGTACATGTGTGTGCAGGTTGTGCTTATCTGTGCATTCAACTTGGGGCATCTTCCTCCACCTCTCTCAACTTTATTGATTTGTCTTTATTATTTTTAATTATGTGTACATGTGCGTCTGTGTGTGGCTATGTGTATGCGATGCAGGTTCTCAAGGAGGCCAAAGGCATCAGATCCCCTGGAGCTGGAGTTACAGGCAGTTGTGGGCTACCTAACATGGGTGCTCAAACTGAACTTGGGTCCTCTGGAAAAGCATCAGGTGCTCTTATAACCACCAAGCCACACCTTTTTATTTTTGAGACAGGGTCTCTCATGGAAGCTGCATTTCACCATTTCAGCTAAAGAACTGGCCAATGAGCTCCTAAGACCTTCCTGTTCCCACCTCTGTGCTGGGGGGCGTCACATGCATACTCAGCTGTCCTTGTATGTGGATATTTGGGATCCTCACTTAGGTCCTCACACTTGCACAGCAAATATTTACCTCCAGAGCCCTCTCTCTAATCCATCTCCCTGCATTTAATACATAAAGATTCAGGGCTCCCCCATCCTGGGGTACCCTCCTTTCTTGGAAGAGACATAGAGTGCCTTCCTAATCTACTCGTGCAGTTTTAGGGGGAATCTGTGAAGCTGTGGGTACAGGCATTGACGAGATCAGTTGCAGTACCTTCTTTCCTTTCTTCCAACACTTTCTCACAGAGCTGCCAGTCTGCCTGCTGTGGTCACTGTGCTGGGAGAACAAGGGTTGACCCTAGAGAAGCTGTGGTACAATGTGAGACCCAGTTCATCACACAAATGTACTGTGCAATGCTCAGCTACCCAGAGAGAGGAGCCCCACAGAGCATGGAAGCTTCCAGAAGAGGGTGGTAGGTAGGGTGACATCGGCAAGTGGCCTGGGTTCAAAGTTCTGATTTGTCAGCTGACATCCTTCTGAGTGCCTCATCCAGAAGAGAAGGGCAATGCTGCTGGTCTCTGCTGGTTCAAACCTGTGTAGACCTGCTCAGGAAATCTGTGCTGGACAGGATGCAAGCAAAGCCTTCCCTGAAGTCAAAGGATAATTAAGTCCCCAGGGCTGACCCCAGCCAGGTCCCCATCTCTTCTGTTATGGCACTTTTCCTGGAGTGTGCCTTCCCACACCACCTCCAGTTACCTCAGGCTATACTGGAGCTAATTGAGGATAAAGGATGGGGCGGGGCTGTGAGATAGGTCCCTGGGAGACTAGAGGTGTAGGACTGGGAGGGGTCATACAGAGCAGGACACTGTCCCCAAACTCAGGGTGCCCCTCTTCAAGTCTCCTACGAGGATGGCCATAGGGTAGACCCACCCGAAGCAGAGAAATCTAGATAAACCCACTTTTGTCTTTGACCCTCAATTCCTTCATTTGTAAAATACATAAACTAAAATTCATGGTTCTTAAACTTTGCTGAATGTCAGAATAAAACCCCCAAATATTCTATTGCTGCACCCCAACCAATGTGATCTGAATAAGGAGATCGAGACTCAGGTGGCAGCATTTTCAGCTCCCCCGGGGATTCCACGTGCAGCCGTGGAGGAAGCTGTGTCCATCCTTCCAAACCGTGAGCCTCCATGAGACCTCAGAGAAACAGCACACCCGCTCTGTGTCCAACTCTTTACCATACAGGCAGCCCTAAGAATAGGGTGACCCTCCTTAAGGAGTGGTAACAGGAGTCTTCTCTGTAAAGGGCTGCGTGGTAACTGTCACCAAGTTTCCAGGCCAAGGTTTAGCCAGTGGGAGCTGCTGTTTGCTAGGGTCATCCTTGTTCATGCTCTTATTGGGATCTCAAAGACGAAGCAGGAGGAGCTGGGAGTTGGGGAGGAGGAAGAAGGACTCTCTTTCAGCCCATGGTCTGCCACTTCTCCCCAGCATGGCCATCCTGCCCCACCAGCCATAGCAACAGAAAAGGGACAATCTGAATCCCACATTCTGTCTGTCTAGGGAGGCAGTCGTGCACTGGTGAAGAATGTTCCAGGGGGCTGGGGAGATGGCTGAATGGTTAAGAGCACTGGCTGTGCTTGCATAGGATCCAAGTTTTGGTTCCCAGCACCCACAGTGGCAGTTCACAGCCCCTTGTAACTGAACGGTTCCAGGGAGCCAAACGTCCTCTTCTGGCCTCTATGGGTACTGCATACACCTCTCTGTCTCTCTGTCTCTGTCTCTGTCTCTCTCTGTCTCTCTGTCTCTCTCTGTCTCTCTGTCTCTCTCTCTCTCTCTCTCTCTCTCTCTCTCTCACACACACACACACACACACACACACACACACGCATGCACACATTCAGGCAAACACGTAAAATAAAAGTCTTTTAAAAACGTCGTTCAAGGCTGTGGAGATGGCTAGATGGTTAAAGTGCCTCTAAAGCATGAAAATCCGTGCTGGCTGGACATTGTAGCTCCCTGTAATTCCAGTCTCAGAAGGGAAGCACAGGGTCACCAGAGCAAGCTTACTAGCAAGACTATCTGGGTTGATGAGCTCTGGGTTTGATTGAGAGATCCTGCCTTAGTGAATAAGGTGGAAGAGGATAGAGGACAATTCCTAACATCAGCCTTGGCCTCCACATGCACATGTGCACAAGTGTACCTGACTCCCTACCTCCCTACACACACACACACACACACACACACACACACACACACACACAAAATAGCATATACACACACACACACACACACACTAGCATACACACTATACACATGAAAAATGGAAAATAGGGGGAAAAAGAATGCTTTGTTCTTAGGAGAAAGGATGGGTGAACACAGACAGTCAATAAGCAGAGGCCTTGCTTCTGCACTGCCCAGCATCACCCGGAATTTCCAGGGAACTGTTAGAGGGAATCATAGTTGTTACCTTGTTCTAATTCTGAAGCTCAGAGAGGTTAAATAATTCGCCCAAGGTCACACAGTGTTGTGTCAAGCCAGGTAGTAATCTAAGTTGTGTGGGTTTTGTTGTTTTGTTTTTCCATTCAAATTCTAGTCTAGAAGTCATTAAGAAGAGAATAATTCTCTGCAACCTTCTCTCGGAGGACAAGAAAATCCATCACGTCAATCAGTCCTTTTTTTCCACTTTGGCAAGAGTGCCTTATCTCTCCCTTACGAGCAGCTGAACGGAGCAATCGTGATAATTAATAATAATATTTTACACTTAGAACTTCTCTCTGCCAGCAGCTGCTTTGAAAACATCTAATCATTCAGCCACAAATATCAGCCAATCAGTCAGTCCCGGGGAGCTGACGGCGCTTGGGCTACCAGCTCCTGTGCTGGGTCCTGAAGGGACAGATGGCTTAGAAACGGATCCAGCCTTCAAAGGGCAGAAATAAAGTCCCACAAGAAGTAGCCTCGGAATCTACAGCACAGTAATGGAAGACATAAACTGTTTGTCCTTCTGTGGGATTTAGTGCTCAGTTTTCCTCATCAGGGAATCAGGCCTGAATGGAGTTCCTTGGCCAAGGGCAATCAGGCACACCCAAGAATACTGCAGGTGGTGCCTCTACACATGGAGGGCAAGGTGGCTTAGGCCACATGAATCACGAGGGCAGAGGGGGTGGCAAGATGGCTCAGTTGCTAAAGTGCTTAGCCCGAGGACCCAAGTTTGGACTCCAGAACTCACATAAAAAGCGGTGTGAGGTGGTGTGCACCTGTAATCCCAGTGATAGCAACATGGGGGAGGGGCAGAGCTGGGAGGATCTCTGGCTTTGCCTTATGGGGTGCTCACAAAGTGAGCTAAAATCCCAAGGAGCCATAATAATTAGGCCCATGATTCACAGTGACTCTAACTAGAACCCACGGACTGTTTCAGGCCCCAGGTCATGACTTTTCAACTCTGAACTACAGTATGGAGTGTTGTGTTGACAACGGAACCCTCCCATCTCTCCTGCAAGGAGCCCGAGGTCCACAGAAGTTTACCTGAATTGCCCACAGACATACAGAACCCGACCGAGCCAGGTGGGTCTAACGCTCCAGATATGCCTTCTGATTAAGTGGGGCTCAGTGCGGGCTCCATGCTTCTAGTGTTTCCAGGGGGCAAGGAATCGACTGCCTGGCAACCACTCTGGGAGCTCCGGTCCGCATCCTCAGCCCCTCGACCTGCACCGCCTCCTCTGTGAACCCCACTGGGCTCCTTAAGTAGCCACTCTCTACAGTCTTTACCATCCAGTCCATCTCACCCAGACCTGTGACTGGAATCAGGTCCCAGGAGTGATCCTGAAGTGGGCAGAGCTTCCCTCTGGACAAGCAGCTGGCAGTGGCCGAGGGCCTTCAGTCACTGCCCTCTCCTCCCTATGCTTACCCCTCCGACAGCCTTGGCATAGGCTCTCCAGTGCCTGGTGCTAGCGTTTCCTCATTTTTATGCAGAAAGGAGTTCATACTATCTAATCAGCATCTAGCTTTCTCATCCACTCTCCTTCCTCCCTCCCTCTCCCTGTTTCCTTTCTCCCCTTCCCTTATTTTTCCCTTGATTCTTTTTATTTTCATCTTTCTAGCATTGTTCCTCTGCCCCTCTGAGTCTTCCCCCACCCCTGACCGTGACCATGACCACTCCGCTGCCAAAGGCTCCACACCCTTTTCCATGTCCTCCCCACAGAACACCTTTCTCCCATCATGGGGAAGCCTGCGATAAGGACGTGGGCCTCCGTAGCCCTTCCTCTCCAGTCTCTCTCAGGAATGAGCTGCCCACGGGGAACCGAGTTCTGTTTGGCTCCTCTGGTCCCTGCCATGGCCCAACGCTGCCCACACACGGTGGGCGAGTCTGCCTATTCTGAGTCCAACAGAAGGCAGCCCACTTCCCTGCACAGAGAGCCGCTCTGTCCACCGGCAGCTTTGTCTTAGTGGAGGTGATGTTCAGGGCTCCATCTTCTTTCTTCCTGGACTTGCTTCTCAGCTGGTTCACAATGTGCCTGGGGTGGTGGGTTATTGTGTATGGGCTCCTCTGACTTACGGCGTAGAGGTAGAGCTCACGCCCAGAGGCCTGGCTCAATTTAAACTGTGATCCCACTAAGTTGTTCTCACTCACAAACAACAGAAGGCCCGTCTAAAAGTAGCCTGAACAATAAGGGGGCTGTTAGCACAAGTGGTAAGAATTCTGTGGGTGGATTTGTTCTCCAGCCTCCTCATCCTGGGCTCGTGCCCATGCCAGACTCCTGGCCCAGCCCCGGGTCACTTGTCCCATCTCCATACACACTCCGTAGGAGGAAGGGACAGGAGTCAGATCACTGGGTCCCGTTGTCTGCTGTATCAGCCCCTCTCTGGGGGCCCTTGGCCAATGCACTAAACTCTCCGACCCCCAGTTTCTTCCTCTGAAATGAATCCAAGAACACTTTCCTCCTAAGAGTGCAGAGGGTCCGGGATAAACTCGAGTGCCTGGAACAGTCCTGCACAGCAGGACTCGGCACCTGTAGTTTGTGGCCTACTTTCCCTCCCACGTCTCCTCAGTTAGGGAGGGACGCTCGGAGTGCCAACATTAGTACTCAGAAGTGCTCAGTTTACGCCTTAGCTTCATGTGGGTGTTGTTCTAAGCAAATGGAAGCCTCTTACCCTGGTCACATTTTTCTTTTCTTTTCTTTCTTTCTTTTTCCCTTTGAGACAGGATTTTGCTATCTAACCCTGCTGGGCCTTAAATCTTCTGATCCTCCTGCCTCGGCCTCCCAGTGCAAGGGTGCAGGTGTGTACCACCACACCTGACAAGGAGTGCTTTAACCTGGTGCTAGGTCCCCATGGCAACCCATTCCTCTGGATCCAGGTGGTCACCTCTTACTCACACTCTTTTGTGACTTGTGGCTAAAATGACCAATCTGTCCCTAGGCACACAGCAACACTTCTCTCTGGGGCCACCTGCCAGTACAGACTCACAGAGTCCCTGCCTGGACTCACCAGGGCGGCCACAGAGAAGCACCACTGACCGATCATCTCCCCACTCGAGTGCTTCTGCGCCCTAATTCTTCCTTTCCATAAAGACACCTGTCGTGTTGGCCTAGGGACTCACCAACCCCAGTAGGGTCTCAGTTCTAATTACATCATCAAGGATACTTTCTAAACAAGGTCACACTCTGAGGTACTAGGAGCAGGACTTCAGTTTGTGAATGTGGGGAACACAATCCAGTTCATGCTTGCACTGTCTTGCAATTGTACTGTCTGACAAAGTACCTCATTCCTTTCTACCTCTGTGTTCTTGCTCATAGGTCCCTTAACCTGGGGTACCCTTTCCCTTCCTTCTCTATCAAAATCCCATCCATCCCTTAAGGATTACTTTATTTTATATATATATATATATATATATATATATATATATATATATATATTACCCTCTAGGTCTTTTGCATATACATTATGACTTCTAGTTTAGTGTTTTTTAGGGGATTCCTGAGTGTGTGAATGAGTGGGCCTCTGTTTCTTGTGTCTTCTCATGGGCTCTTTTCCTTCAGTTCTTGTTGTTGTTGTTTGGGTTTTTTTGTTTGGTTGGTTAATTGATTGTGGTTTTTTTTTTTCCAATTCTGATGTGTTGTTTTTTGTCTTAACTTGTTTTATTATTATCCCTTAGAAGCCTGTTCGTTTTCTAATGAGAGACAGAAAGGGAGTAGATTAGGTGGGGAGGAGCTGGGAGGAGTAGAGGGTGGGGAATCCATGATCAAGACTTACTATATGAGAAAAAATCTATTTTCAATAAGAAAAAATAATTTAAAAAAAGAAAGAAAAGAAGCCATAGTTTGTGGAGTTTATTTTTGAGGGGTTGCTTGGGGTTTGCTTTTGTTTCATTTTTATTTATTCTTTGCTGGGGGAGTGTATTCTGTTTTGAGACCCTTCCCTATGTATCCCAGGCTAGCTGCCATACCTGGCTCAAAAGAGTCAGTAGTTTTAGTTGCACTAAGTAGATAAGGAAACCAAGATCCACAGAGATCGACGTGCCTGTGTGAGTCAGCCAGGCTAGCTACTAACAGCCAGGATTCAACATGGAGGCCTCTGCTCTTTGTAAAAGCAGGTAAGAGGAAAGTGGAGACAGAAGACCCCTAAGACTGACCCTGTGCCTCCTTCTCCAGCTCAACTAGGAGAGGACAGGACAATCTGTCTTCTGTCTAGATAGTCAAGACGCTGCAGGGGAGAAAGCCATGTGGTGCCTGCCACGTGTCTTCAAGGAGCATGACTTCTCCTTTTAAGTGGTGTGTGTGTGTGTGTGTGTGTGTGTGTGTGTGTGTGTGTGTGTATGCAAAAATGTGGAAGCCAGAGGTCAACCTCCAGTGTCATTCCTCAGGAACCATCCACCCTGTTCGGTTGAAACAGGTTCTGTCTCTGGGGCCTGGGGCCAGTGAGCTCCAGCTCACCCCCATCCCCAGCACTGGGACTGCAGATACCACCACACCTGGCCTTTTGTGTGGGGTCTGAGATGCCAACTCAGGTACTCACGCTCACACTGCTCATGACCCACTAAGTCTCCCTCTCAGAACATTCTGAATGCTTCCCAGAAAGGACACTGTGTGGAGAGTTTTTTCCCAAGACAGAGCCTCTTCGTGCCTCCAGATAAACATCAGATCCCTGCAGCTTAGACAGTGATAGAGACCATCAGTCGCACAGAGCAGAATCCACACTGGGTCTTTTAAACAAACAGCAATAACAAAAAATAGATACTTGCAGCCAGTACCTACAGGCTAAAAGGTCACATCCTCAGCCGTGAGGGAAACGCAAACCAAAACCACAGTGAGAGTCCACCTGAGCCCAGTCAGATGGGCTAGCATCCAGGAGGCAGACGACAGATGTTGGTGAAGGTGCCGGGGTCATGGGGAGGAATCCTGATATACTGATGCAGGAAGGTGGCTCATTCCAGCCACTGCGGAAATCAGCATGAAAATGAAAACCAGCAAAAATGGGACCATCACATGGTCCAGCTGTACAGTTCCTGAATATATAGCCAAAGGGACCTGAGTCAGCCATAAGGAAGATTATGTCATCTGTGGAAAGCAGACAGGACTGGTGACCCTCATGCTAAATAAGCCGGGCTCAGAAAGGCAAACATCACATTTTTTTCTTTCCCATGTGGACTCTGGACTTTGTATATGGCATGGAAGTAGAAGTTTGGGGATTTAGATAGAGGAAGAAGATGAACAGAAAGACCGAGGGACAATAAAGGATGACCAGGGGTGGGGGTGGTAGGTGTGACCAGTGTATGTGTCTTCCCTGTATGGATATGTCACAGTGTAACCTATCATTCTGAGCAGTGGGTATATGCTAATCATGTGACATAAGGAAAGAACAAAAGGAAGGGAATTTACTGGGAGGGTATGAGGAAACTTTCAGGTCAAAGGAAAAAGTGGAACGAACCAACCAGACTTTAGAAAAACCAAGAATCAAGAATCCAGGAAGTAGAACAGATAGGAAGCATCCAGGCCTGTGGATGAGTAATGCTCACCCAGTCGCTGCCTTCCTGGGACTTCCCTTTAAATTTTAAGTACATTCCAGGGACTATATTAGTTTGAATGTAATTGGCCCCCATAATCTCATAGGGAGTGGCACTATTAGGAGGTGTGGCTTTGTTGGAGTGGGTATGGCCTTGTTGGAGGAAGTATGTCACTGTGGAGGTGGGCTTTGAGATTTCCTATACTCAGGATACTGCCCAGTGTTTCAGTTGACTTCCTGTTCCCTACAAGTCAAGATGTAGCCAGCACCATGTCTGCCTGCACACCACCATGCTCCCCGCCATGATGATAATGGACTGAACCTCTGAAACTGTAAGCAAGCCACCACAATGAAATAATTTCTTTATAAGAGTTGCCATGGTCATATTGTCTCCTCACAGCAACAGAAACCCAAACTAAGACAGGTGCTGTCCATTCGCTGCCTTCCTGTGACCTCCCCTTAGATTTAAACTTCAGGCACATCTCAGGTACTGTGCCCACCCATTGCCTGCTGATGACCAGGATCCCTTGATTGACAGCTCTACCAACAACGGCCCCCGGCACAGAAGGAGGGTCCGATAAGGCACACTGGGACTGTGTTGTCATCACAGGGAGGGGACAGAATGGGGAGACAGAACACAGATTCTCAAGTCACCAACCTCATCAGCCTTAGAAGACAAGAAGACGTGCCATGAAGTCCTTCATTTTCTCATGAAGGACAATGACAATTTTAATATCCAGATGACAAGGAAGCCCTAGCATGTGTGTTCTCAGATAACAGATAGGAGGCAAGAGGAAGCTCTCCAAGGATGCCTTGGTCTGTAAGGGGTTCTGTCCCCCAAATAATTGCCCAATAATTGTCTTGGTGGTGACAGAAGACAGAGAGAATTTGGAAGGTGCTATTCACACTCTTTGGAGTTCCTGTGGTGATCGCTTCCAAAGATGGATACCCAATCCCTCCCCTCCTCCATACCCCTCGACCACCAAGAGATGGATTGTGCCCACCCCTCCTGACTTGCTTTGACTGATGAAGGTCATGGATGATGTGTGACTTTCTTTTTCTCTGTCCTAAGAAACTTTGCAGTGTTTGCTCTGACATTCAGCACCTGGCACCTAGGGGGTGTCACCAGCTACAGACTGGGTTCCCACAACTCCTAGTGGGACAGTGTGGGAAGACAGTAGAGTCATACCAAAGTTCAGGTCTTAATCCCATAGGACTGTCCGTACAAGAAGAGGAAGGGTGTACACAGGGACAGAGGCCAAGAGAGGGCCAGAAGATGCATTCTCACTAGAAGCTAACTCCGATAGCCCCTTGATCTTGGACATCCAGCCCACAAACTGTGGGAGAGATAAATTTCTGCTATTTGAACAACCAGGGCTATGGTAGAGTCTTTGAGAGAGCCCCAACAGTCACATACACAACCCCATCTTTAATTGATAGGGTCTCTCATCTGATGATAAATCCCTTAGTTGATGGGCTACCCTCTTTCCCCCGTCATACCATGCTCTGTTACGGGTGGAACCGCTCCAGTTCTTAAATAGCACCCAGATGTTGACAGCTGGGTCTATCTACCTTGAGTCCGCCCAGTCTCTCCATCCCCATTGCCATTACCTTAATTAAAGCCATTCCCAACTCCTGCTTACTGTATGAGTCAGCTATGGCTATGATAATGCTACATAACAAGCAATGCTTCAGCCCAATCCAGATGAGCTGCCATAATAAGTACGTGTTTTTCTTGCTGATGGGTTTGTGATTTGTCTGGGTCAGAACTTCAGGCTGCAGAGAGAGTTCTGATCTCTTTAAATGTCAACCAGTTTATGCAAAAGCTTTTGTTTTGGTGTGCATGCGTGAATGTGTGTGCACAGTTGGGGACTCAACCTTGATCTCAGGAATCTTCCTGAGCGACTCCTCCATCTTATCCTTTAAGGTAGGACCTGACCTCTCAGTCAAACTCAGAGCTCACCAAGTCTGCTGGTCTCGCTGGCCAGCTTGCTCAGGGATTCCCCTGTCTCTACCTTTGGAGGCTGAAGTGGCAGCAAACCACGATGCCCATTCAGCATTTGTGTGGGTTCTGGGCATCTGAACGCCAATCCTCTTGCTCACCCAGCAAAACTAACCACAGAGTCTTCTCCCCCATCCACAGTGCTTCTGAAGTCTCCTCTCGTATCACCTCTGCTGACATTGCAGCAGTAAAGCAAGTCTGGAAAATGTGTTCTACGTAAAGGAAGCCATAGCAAGGGCCAGGAAGAGGGGAGAACCTAAGGTCAGAAATACCACCTCCAACACCTGGGCTGCCATAGTAGCCCACTGAGCAAAGGACATCCTTCCCAGGAGTACTAAAATAGCTATGTGTCAAAGGAGAGTTTTGATCAAGTTGGTCTTTTGCTTAAACTGTGTGGGGACAGTCCAGATTCCCAGTGCCACCTTCAGTGTTCTGCATAGTCTGAGTGTGTACACTGCTTTCTCTAGCCATGGCAGTACCCTTGTGATGACCTGAGCTCAGTGGAAGGCTGCCCTGCTCTGGACCCTTGCATTCCTGTTTCTCTCCATTCATGTCTGTCTCCATCCCTACCCCTTCCTCCCTGGAAACCTCTTCTAATTCTTCAGGACTCTACCAGGATGCCATTCCTTCAGGGAGGACTGCCCGACCCCTTTCTCACCCACAACCTTGGATCCCTCTCCTCCATTGTGGGCTAAACTATGCTGCCCACAGATTCCCAGGACCTCGGAATGAACTCTATTTGGAGGAAAGGGTCTTAAAGAAGTATTCGGTTTAAATGAGGTCGTTAGAGAGAGTTCAGATCCAGGAAGACTGGTGAATACAAGAAAAGGTGAAGGTGATTAGGACACACACGGGGCAGGGGGAGGAGGAGGAGGGAAGAGGAGGGAGAGTGAGCAGGGAGCACCAAATGAAGACCTGAGGAGAAGGAGGCCATCTACAAGCCAAGCAGGAGAAGCTAGCCCTGCTACCCCTTGATCTCAGACTTCCAGCCTCTAGAATCTTAAGAACATAGATTTCTGTTAACCCCCTCTAGTCTGTGACGTTTTGGGGTGGCAACCCTATCAAACTAACATATTTCTTGTAGTTTCTCTCAGAGCCCAGATCACGGTGGCTGTGCAACTGTGTGTTCCTGTCTCTCCTATAAGACTAAAATGTCTGCCCAGCTGCTCTGGAATCACACATCTGTTTACCTAGCATAGCATACAGCACATAGTAGGAGTTCCCCAAAAGTCACTGAAATGAGTGTGAATGAATGAATGAACGAATGAACGAAGGAGTCTCATCTAGATGAGGAAGCAAAGAGGAAGGGGGAGGCTGGCGCCAGGCAGATCCTGCATCGACTCTTGGCATTTCTCAAAAGAGCTGCTCAACCCTGAGATCTGAAATTTGATTTACTCCTGTATGACATCATAGCCATCACCATAGCAACACCCAGCGATGCCTGTCTGCCAGACGGTGTCTCTGCCATCAGCAAAGGGCAAAGGGACTCAGAGGATGGAGAAGAGCCACGTACAAGGCATGAGCGTCAGGTCTGCTACACTGCAGCTGGGACCCAAGGAGCTGCTGCTGACGTAACCTGTGCTCCAGGGGCAGCCAGGACCACCTCCTCTGACCCAGAAGAACTCATCCTGAGGACAGATCAGCCTGCAAAAAAAAAAAAACAAAATTACAAAGAAAAGGCAAAGTTACATTGGTGGAACCCTCATACAGCACACAGACAGACATGGGGTCTCTGGTCCCTTGGCTTTGGGTGAACGCTTCCCTTTATCCTCAAATTAACCTAAACAGTGAACAAAGCTATTATTTCCAGTTTTATATTTCTTCTGCTTCCTGGACTTCCATACTCCTTATCACCTTCCTCCCCTGCCCCTTCTCTTTCTGCCAGCATCTATTAAAAATCTACTGTAGATGTGGAGTGGTAACCGGTGTTCGGAGTGTAAACTCAGTTAACCACAGGGCATAGTTCCTAAGGGAAAAGAGTTCATCTCCTACTCTTGCCTCCTGGTGGAAGCTCTGAAGTGCAACTTGTGTTTTGGGGACACTGGTGTCACGAGCAAGCCCCCACATACAGTTCTTGCAGTTGCAGGGTCACAAGTGGCACTGGATGAGGGTGACACCCTACTAGGGCCCCCAAGTATTTAGTAGTCAGAAGTATTGTTGACCAGTCTGAAAACCCAGGCACCATCTTACAGAAGGACAGTGGAATCCAGATCCCAAGCACTGGACACTGTGAGCTATACTTGGAGGTCTCCTGCTGCCTCTCTCAAGGCAGACCTTAGAGACCCAGTCTAAGGTCTAAGGCAGACCGTCTTACACCCCAGAAGCCAAAGGATTGGAGACTTAGATATTTGATGCAGTGTTGACTCCCAAGCCAGGCAGCCTGACTGTGAAACTATGGCACTTCGAGATGCAGTCTTGTATTGTGCTAACTGGGCACCCCCACCCTAGCACTGCCATTGTCTGGGTGTGAGTGCTCACTCCATCAGCCTCAGTATTTTGATCTGTAAAATGGGTATTAGCTACATTCCTGGATCATTGTGGGGAACTGGGCCATCACATATAAGGATATCGGTCCACAGAAGACACAGAACAAATGCCAGCTGTTCCGGTAGCTTCTGGAGGGAGGTAGAGCTTGCCTTTCAGTCACCCTGCTGGCTGAAGTGTCACTAGAAAGAACAAAGTGTTGAGAGATGCCTCCTGAGCTGAGCTGATGCTGACAGGAGCTGTGACCGTCTGCCTCTAGAAAAAACTCTCAGCAAGCTGTCTGGCCCAGGAGAAATCCAGCCCTGACAGTCTGCCCAGACTCTACAAGATGTTTCCTGATTGTTGATGTTCTTGAGGACATGCAACAGCTGAGCTCACCCTTCTTCCCATCATTTTGCAGCATCTGCCCAGTCCTTACCGACAGTGAAAAGTAAGGACACTGGGGGCATGCCTTTAGACTGCCAACCTTTGACAAGTTAATGCGGCCTCTTACAAGTAGGATTCAATAACAGCTTCCTGCCAAGGCACCAAGAGGTCTTGGTGTATTTTGGTTGGTTGGTTAATTGGTTGGTTTGGGGGAGGGATTTGTAGAGAGCAGCACTGGTCTTCGAGCTCTTAAGGTTCCTACCCTTTGTTCTGTGTTTCATTACTATATAGTAGGGCATGGCACATAGTGAGCATTCATAAGCACTAGATGGATGGATGCCTGAATAGAGGATGAGTGAATGGGTAGGTTGATGGATGGATGCCTGAATAGATGGATAAATGGATGGGTAGGTAGATAGGTGGATGGATGGATGGGTAGATGGATGAGTAGGTTGATGGGTGGGTAGGTGTGAAGGTGAGTGGATGGATGGATAGATGGATGGATGGATGGATGGATGGATGGATGGATGGATGAGTGGGTGTGTGTGGGGATGAGTGAATGGATGGATGAGTGGATGGATGGATGCCTGAATAGATGGATAAATTAATGGGTTGGTAGATAGGTGAATGGATGGATGGGTAGATGGATGAGTAGATTGATGGGTGGGTGGGTGTGAGGGTGAGTGGATGGATGGATAGATGGATGGATAAATGGATGGATAAATGGATGGGTAGGTGAATGGTAGTTGTGTAGGTGAATGGGTAGATGTATAGGTGGGTAGGTGGATAGATGAATGATCAGAGTATTGAGAATATAAGTGAAAATTGTTTCTTTCCTGCTAAAGAATTCCAAAAGGACATAAGATCCTGGCCTTAGGGCACAGTGAAATGTGGGCTCTGGGAAAACCTATAAGGACCCTTGACATGGGTGGACCCCTAATAATCTTTAGACCCAGATCAAGCCATTGCTCAGACATATGTAAGACATATATTATAGAGGTTGGGACTGCAAGCCAGCCCAGCCTCATCTGGTTCTTTGTAAGTGAGGGTTTGAGCCTCTGTTTCTTCCCCACAATGAGGATATAGATATGGCACCTCCTTGTAGGGTCTTAGGATATTTTTCAGATAAAGCAGTCTGCATAGTCTGACAGGTACTCGTATTCAATCAAAATGCCCTTTCATTTATAATACAAACACCTTGTAATGCACAAACACCTACTATTAATATCATTATCTGGAACAAAGAACCTTCTAGAAAGAACAAGACATTTGCCTTTATTTCCTTGCATTGTTTCCTGATGCCTTCCCTTCATGATCCCTGAGAACCCCAGGAGACCAAATGGAACCCTCATTCCACCCATCTTGGGGAGACACAGTGGCCATATTGTAAAAAGCATGGTAGAGACCCCAGCTCAGCTGCATATTTGCTGAGTCAACTTGCACCTCTGTTTCCCCATCTATAAAATGGAAATGACATTGTACCCTGTATGACTTTTTTTTTAACCAGCTGTTAACAGTAGAATCATCTAGGGACAGTCTCAATGAGGGATTGCCTACATCAGACTGGCATGGAGGTAGGGTTGTCTTGGTTGCTTTAACTGGTGTGGGAGGACCCACCGTGAATGTGGATGGCACCTTCAGGTCCCAACCAGACAAATGGGCCCGGAAGGAGGAAAGCTTCTCCTTTTGCCCCCTTGGCCTTCACTTTGACTGTGGAGTGCATCTACCCTGTTGCTGCCATCACGGTCCCTTTGCTGATTTCAGAGCCAGCCTCTCAGAGCTTTCAACATGGGCTGAAGACCAGCAGCATGTCAGGTCTTTGGTACCATATTGGGATGCCGAGGCATCCAACTTCACAGACTGAGCAACCATCAGGTCCTCAGGCTCAGGTGTGAGACAGCCATTGTTGGACTACTCTCTCTGTATTGTGTAAATCAGTTTAATAAATCCTCTTTTCATGTATGTTAATTCTATTGATTCTGTGTCTCCCCCACACGCCCACCCAGAAAACCTCAACTAATATACCAGGTGGGTCCAACTACAAAACACCGGGCAGGAACAACTTCAGGAAGGAAGGGTCTGTTCCGGATCACAGTTCAAGGGTGCACAATCCATCATGGCAGGGAAGGCGTGGCAGCAGACGCTTAAGACAACCGGTCACATTGCATCTGCAGTCAGGAAGCAGAGAGAGACGGACGCTTGTGCTTGGCTCACTTTCTCCTGTAGGATGGTGCTGTCCACATTTATGGTGGGTCCATTCACCTAATTAGCCAAATTTAGGAGACTCCCTCACAGACATGCCCGGAGGCTCGTCTTCTAAGTGATTCAAGATCCTGGCAAGTTGGCAATCAGTATTAACGATCGCATCAAGATTAAATCAAGACCCTGGTCTGGGTAGATGCTCTGGCTAATCTGCCCTTTGCCCTAAAGAGGCAACAGGAAGTGAATTCTGATTTGGGCCAAAGTGTAGGAGAGACCTCAGGGGAGGGCTGGGCAGCCAGAGAGGACTCTCCTCTCAGGTGAATCTTACAGGATGAGGCACAGGCTTCAGACAGAAAGCAGCTCTTGGGAGTTAAGTCACCCAGTGTTCCGGAAGCTGGAGGAAGGGGGACAGAGAGGGAACTCTGGCTACTCAGTCTGTACATGGTGCTGTAAGCAGGTGGTCACAGCCTGTACTCCGTGGGGTTCGTGGGGTTCGATCAAAGCCAGGATTTTGACTGGAATGCTGCCACCCCAGGCACAGCAGATGATAATCAGGCAAGATCGGATGTCCCAAGTCCAGTGGGGGGCTGGTCAGAGCTTTGTGAATGATATGTGGAGGCCTGAGTGAAGGGATATGGGGATGGATTTTAGATGCAGGGTCTCACCACCTCCTGCCTTCTCTCCCTCCAACTCTTCCCTTGGTGGCCATGTGACCATTTTAAAAAAGATCGGACCACATCTCTCTACTTAAAGGCTTTCTGATGACCCTTAAGATTAAAGCCAAATTCCTCAACCTGTTCCATGCTGTTTCTTGTTCTCTCTGCTCCAACCACACTGTCCATCCATGCATCCCATCACAGGGCCTTTGCATATGCTTTCCTCACTGCTAGGAGGCTGCTCCTCCTCCTCCTCACACACCCACTGGGACCTCAACTCAAATAGATTTCTCAGTTAGGACAACTTCTGTGGCCAGCCAGCACCATGTAACTCTCCAGGCATTAATTAGCAGTTTTCTCTTTCACTGAAATGGAAGCTCCACGATGGCGGGTGCTGTGGGATGTTCTGTATGGCAAATGTGTTGCTAATAAAACACTGATTGGCAGTGGCTAGGCAGGAAGTATAGGCGGGACTAACAGAGAGAATAAAAAGAACAGGAAGGCAGAAGGAGTCACTGTCTGCCAGCCGCCACCAGGACAAGCAGCTTGTAAAGATGCCGGTAAGCCACGAGCCATGTGGCAAGGTATAGATTTATAGAGATGGATTGATATAAGATATAAGGACAGTTAGCAAGAAGCCTGCCACGGCCATACAGTTTGTAAGCAATGTAAGTCTCTGTGTTTACTTGGTTGGGTCTGAGCGACTGTGGGACTGGCAGGTGAAAGAGATTTATCCTGACCGTGGGCCAGGCAGGAAAACTCTAGCCACAGGTGGGCCCTGGGATGTTTTTTGTTTTTTTGTTTGTTTGTTTTTGGTTTTTGGTTTTTGGTTTTTCAAGACAGGGTTTCTCTGTGTAGCTTTGGATCCTATCCTGGAACTCACTCTGTAGACCAGGCTGGCCTCGAACTCACAGAGTTCTGCCTGCCTCTGCCTCCCGAGTGCTGGGATTAAAGGTGTGCACCACCACCGCCCTGCCGTGGGATGTTTCTTACTCCCTCATTATAGCCACAGTGCTGGACACTAAGCACCAGGTATGGGGATGCACTGAAGCCAGGTGTTGTGTCCAACACTGTGGAGAACACAGACAGGGACTCTTTCAGAACGAGAGATCAGCCTTGAGAACAAAGATGTCACTGTGAACCCTGTTCTTACTGCACCATTAGCAGCCCCAGAGCCTCTTGGGGGCTGGCATCCCCTGGCAACATCGACAGCAGCCGCGCATGACCTGATGCTTATCTGAAACATACCGGCTGGGCCTAGTTGCAGAGGAGCTAAGGCAGACACCATGGCAACAGTCAGCTCCTCAGAGGCCCAGAACAGCTCCCAGGGATATCCAATCAGATTTCTTTGCCCTCTGGAAACTGGCCCAGGGTCCGAGTTTAGAATGATGAAAGTCTTTGAGGGAGCGAATGCACCTTTAAATTGCTGAGAAAACATCACTGCCACTCATTGCCTGGGAGAACCCAGGGGAGCCACTGGAGCTCGACCCATAGACCTGTCCACAGAGACATTCCTTCAGGGCCCTGAGGTTTCTCAGGCAGGGATAGGAAGCCACACCCTAGAGTAAGTAAAAAAATGCTCCCCTCCTCCACACAGATTAGGTGGGGTCATGGAGATGGGTGGGTGTGTCCTTCCACCTGCCTGTGTCCAGGATCCTCATTTACACAGGGAAGATCAAAAGCAAGACACTTGGGGAGCCATTGTGAGGCCGGGATCTGTTACGTAGTTGAGCACCCTGGAGCATGGAAGGCATGAGTCATCGACTGTCTTCACTGCCTGGGTGCTGCTGGTGTGTGAGCAGGACACTGTGAAGATGGACTGTGACGTCTTCTGTGGAGTCTCCCATTGAGTCAGCTACATCCTAAGAGTGGCCTGCCTGGTGCTTTCAAAAGGCTGGAAGCAAACATTGCTCTTCTGGGTGCTGATGAATGTGGCTCACGTGGTCTAGCAGAGGAGACTCTATCCAATTCAATCTCTTAAGTCTTGGGCAGGCTGGGGGGTGGGAGGGCAGGGATCTTCTTAACAACCACTTTCCAGAGCAAGATAGTGAGGACCAGAGAGCTCAAATAACTTCCTGGGCTGTCAGGCCATGAAGTCAGACATTCTCACCATTTCAACCATGAAGGCGTCACTGAAGTTGTTCACCCACCTACCCACCACCAAGGACCACTGTGAGCCACCCTTGGCCTGAAGGCCACAGCTTCAGGCAGAACAGCTTCTGGCTTGATCACCTTTGCCTGGATAACTATATTGGCTGGCCCATGTGGTTCCCCCAAGTCGCCGTCAGGGATTAGGAACCTCGAACAAGCAAGGGCTACTGGCAGAATGCACCAGGACAACATCCGGGTGAACAGATACCCCTTGCTCTAAGCACCCCGCTGTCTTCACTGTGATTAAGAAGACTGAGCACAGGCCGGAAACAGCCCCCTACAGCCAGCCAATGGTCCTGCTTCCAGCCCACGGGGCGTGTGCTGATGTGAGTGCCAACTGTGCTTATGACTAGTCCCCAGAAGGGAATTCTAGGGCTTTCTGGTCTCTGTCTAAGCCAACTCAGGAGTGTAGGCTAAGCCTAAATCCCCTTTTCAGGATGCGAGAATGGAAGGAATACAGATGTGTTTACTATGTCAGAACAACTTGATTGTTACCGAGAGCAAGGGGTCATGGTGAAGTTGGCCAGTCACCAGTAGATGTCATGAACATGATACACATGCTCTAGTCACCTGGACTCCCTACAAGTGGGTCGTAGGGACATCTGATACCCACAGTTGGAAGTGCATGGTGGATAGGTGGGGGTTAACCTAAACACTTTCAAGCAAATCTGTTATCTGGTCAGCAGCATACCCTTGGGTTACTGACAGAGGGATGTGTACAGTTTTTTGTGGGTGCTCAAACCAGGTTTGAACCTACATTGGGGTGCTATAGCCCTGGGTTCCCCAAAATAAAGGCTCGAGACATTGAGATCATGTCTTTCCCCCTTCTGTCCTTCCTGTGTGACACCATGCTGGAGTGACATGGGGGTAGAAGAATTTGTTCCTGTGATTCCTAATTGCTAAGTGTCTGTGACATGCCAGACCCGGAATCAGGGACAGCCTTTCTGAGGAAGATATAGATACAGATATATAATTTTTATTTATTTTTGTGTGCTTGCTTGCCTGTATGCACCACATACATGCAGTGCCTGCAGAGGCCAGAAGTGGGTATTTGATCCTTGGAACTGGAGGTACAGGTGGTTGTGAGCCTCACAGTATAGGTGCTAGGAGTCAAACTCGGGTTCCTAGCTCTTAACCGTGGAGGCATACCTCCATCCCCAAGGAAGTGGTATTTGTACTAAAGCTTTAAGGAGCCATCCATATAAAAAGCAAGCAGCAGAGCATTCCAGGAAGGGGAGGCAGGGTCAGAGGGAGACCCTGTACGTTGGACTTGAAGGACCAAGAAGGAAGTAGCTGGACCCCAGGTCAGAAAGGGAGAAAGAGGGAGGGAGGGAGGCGAGGAGAAAAGAGAAGAGGGAACAGGGTTAAGTTCTTCAAGAACATGGCCAGGGCTTTTATTCAGTGTTGTTTAATCCCCAAAGTGTTTAAACAGAGCAGAGGAGTGATTTAATTTTGGTTGTTAAAATGTCTCTCGGCTGCTGAGCGAGAAGTGCACAGTGTGGTGAAGCTCAAGGGAAGAACAGCAAGGGATCTCTGCACAGGGGCCCAGGGAAGAGGTAAGGGCACAGGGCTCAGTCTAGCAGAGGGCAGGGAGGATGGGAAGAGCACAGATTTAAGAGAGTTTGGAGAGTGAACAAGCATGCTTGTTTATGGACTAACCATGGGTAACTTGCTGGTATTATTTTCATATTATTATTATTATTATTATTATTATTATTATTATTATTAAATAGGGATTAGGGAGATGGCTTAGTGGACAAATACTTGCCATGGAAGCATGAGGACTGGAGTTCAGATCCTCAGCACCCATATGAAAAGCTGGGCAGGTGTGGGTGGGTGTGGGCAGGTATGGTGGCCTCCTACAGTCTCAGTACTCAGAAGGCAGAGACAGGGCCCCTGGGCTAGTGAACTGGAATCCCTGGAATCTGGGGACTCCCTGTTCAACAAGAGACTCTGCCTTAACCAACTGAGAGAGACACCTTATGTCAACCTCTGGCCTCCACATGTACATGTGCAAACATCCATGCACACATGCACATGTCACACACATACATACACATGCAACAATTATCATAATACACACCTGTTGGTTCAAGGCCCTTCTCAACACAATGCAGATCTGGCCCATGTGTCTATGCTCAGGGCAGGCACTCTACAACCTCCCCTGAACCCAGACTTTGGCCCCCAAGGCTTCTATGAAGTCACCCTTTCCCAAGCAGAGGCTGGACCTGCCTCCATGACATGTATGACACATGCCACAGGGAGCAGGACACAGACATTGAGGACCACTTCCAGGCCATGGATAGAAGTCAAGGCCCTGAGAGGCCCAGAGACTGACTCCAAGTCCCAGAGTTTCCATTCAGCGAATTTTCAAGCCACAAATGTAGAACCACTCAACCACACAGGGCACTTCCAAGAAGCATTACCTAGGAGGCATCCCGAGAGAATTCTTTTCGATAAATAGCTGAGAATTCATTCATTTCATAAACCCAGCAAGTCTCTACTGTCTATTCACAGGCATCGGCTGTCTGCTATGTGTTGCTTGTGACGCACTGGCTAGCTTCTAGAGCCAGGAACATAGAACGGACGCAGCCCACTCCCTCACAAAGCTGGGAGTTTGGAGAATGATAAGCAGGGAGATGGAGAGTTAAGAGCATTGCCAAACCAAGGGGAGACAACATGACATCCAGGTATGGTATGCTCCAGGGAAACAAAAATTGTCTCCCAGTTCATCAGAGGAGGTCTATTAACAGCATACCACAGGGTCTCACTATGTAGTCCAGGATGACCTTGAACTCAATTCTTTTTGCCTCCGCTTCTCACATGCTCGGGTTGCAGGCATGCACCACCATGCCCAATTTATAGATACTTCCTAAGGACTTGAAAAATAGTATTTCTTGGGCTCACTACATTTTTCCTCAGAAGCACCTTTAGCTTGGGATTATGTGTCATGGTAGAGTCTGTGAGGTCAAAGTCAATGGCAACTCCATCTCACCCTGACTCTAAACTGGTCATGTGACTCTGTTTTGCTTCCATGTGGCCTCATACAATAAGGAATCCCTAAAGGAAGGGAACACATTTTTGGATGCCTTTATCTCCCTCCATTAGTGTTTTACAGTGACTGAACAGATGTGTGTTATGGGCTGGATTGCAGGCGATGGGCAATGACCTGCTCAGGCCAAGCTTCCCACCCTCACAGGGCTTGCAAGTGGTGCTCAACCAACCCTTTAAACCCATTTCGTATCCTCTGGACTCCAAACTCATGTACAACTTTAGACTCTGTTGTGGAATATTAGCTTAAGATGTGTTATGTTCATTTATGCTGTGGAGTATTTGTTTAACGATGCAAAGATGTATTGCATTCTTTTATGTTGCATTTGTTTAACTCTGTAAAGCTGTGTTACTTTGCCTGTCTAAAACACCTGATTGGTCTAATAAAGAGCTGAATGGCCAATAGCGAGGCAGGAGAGAGAAATAGGCGGGGATACTAAGCAGAAGGAATAAGTAGGAGGAGAAATCTGGCTCAGGGGACGAGCGAGGAACAATAAAAGGAGGAGAGGAGGATGTCAGGGGCCAGCTACCCAGCCACACAGCCAGCCATGGAGTAAGAAGGAAAGAAAGATATATAGAATAAAGAAAAGTAAAAAGCCCACAGGCAAAATATATTTAAAGAGACATGGGATAATTTAAGTTAGAAAAGCTGGCTAGAAACAAGCCAAGCTAAGGCTGAGCATTCATAAGTAAGAATAAGTCTCTGTGTATTTATCTGGGAGCTGGGTAGCAGGCTCCCAAAGAGTGAAAAAAAAAACCCACAACTACAAGGCGTGCTTTGCCATAACTCCTGATGTCCAGAACAGATATGTAGATCCCCACCATCATTATACAGCCTGGTCCTCCTTCATCTGTCTCACCACTTTAGTGCAGAGCCCGTAGCCTAGGAAGCATCCCTGATTCTTTTCTTTTCCCTCCCCCACCCTCATCCAATCAGCCACTATCCCTATCACCAGCACGGCCATGCTGTCATCCTTCCTCTTTACCAGTGGCTTCCCTGTGGAGCTCCCCATGCTCTAACCTATGCTATACAGCGGCCAGGAGGGTTTCATAAAACGGAACCCAAAGCATGTTTCTCTCCTTTTTAGATCTTTTCAGTGACTACATGTCTCCAAAAGTGGACATTTCAAGTCTCTCAGGGACCGCTACGTTTCCTCGCTACTTCTTGCCAGTCACTGTCCTCTATGGACCCCTCTCATTTTGCTCCAGCTCCCTTCCCTGCTGGGCTCTGAAGGGCCCTTATCACCCTCTGCACCTGCTGCCCCTGGTTCTGATGTTCCTTCTTTGCCCTATTCCTCAAGTAACTGAGATCCCAGGCCTTCCCATTTAATCATGCATGTCATTCCCTCCTGAACAGCCCCTCCCCCTCTGCCCCCAACTTCCTATGACCCAGTGACTATAACATTTTACTCCAGTGATTTCCTTTACAGTATCCACCTCTTCATGGTACAGGACTCCTGATGGAAAGAACAGTGATGTCTCGCCAGAGCCCAGAGTCTAGCCTGAAGGAAACACTGTGTTTATTGAATTTGGACAGCAAAGGCTTCCCAGGTCTGTTCTGAAGATGGCCTGAGTCGGTGTGGATCAGAACACCTGACATGGTGCTGGGTATGCTGGAGGTCATCGGCATGTGCACAGCATGTCATGGATGGCCTGGAGACTACAGGGACTGAGCATGCATTATCCTTCCCTCCATGGAAGAAACACAAGAGATGAGGAGCCGGAAGTGCTCCCACACCACATCTGAAAGTCTCTTCCACTCTCTTTTCCTTTTCACCCTTTTTGCAACATGTCTATTTTTACAAAGCTGGAGGAGCGTGCGGTGAGATTGACAACTTTGGAGATTGGCCCTTCTTGTTCCCTGAGCAGCCTCCTGCCTCACTCCAATTTCTTTCCAGCAGCCACCTGTTCTGAGACAACCACCTCTGCCCCACCCCTTCATCATCAGCGAGCTGCCAGCTCCCACCTCGCATGAGGCCAGCTGTGTTACTGCTCCCAGGACAGCTTTGAAGCCTGGAATTGTCGCTGCTCATTTGTGTGTACCCAGGCACTACTCATGGCAACAGGTCATGAATAAGGAACAGGTACCTGACAGACACACAGCTGTCTCCTGCCAGCCCTGACCCCTGTCAGCCAACTGTTTGCAACCCCAGGCAGCCTGCCTCCTGCAGAGAGAATAAGGTGTAGGCAATTGGGTACTGGAGTTAGCAGTAAACCCAGTTCCACTCAGTAGGCATGGAACAAGCCCCTTGATGTGCAAGGAGCTATACCTGATTCCAGCCTTGGCTCTGCCACTAACCAGGAAATGGGCAAGTCCCTTAACTCTTCTGACCTTCTCTCTCCTCATCTATAAAGTGGGTACAATAATAATTCTAAATGAGTGTCTATCTTTATTTTTGAGAAAGGTCTCTTTCATCATGGGTTCATTTGGTTTCACTCATTCAGTTGTTCGGCAGGTGCCTCACCCTCTGCCAGGATTTAAGCTAAGCACGGTAGATACCTAGCAGTCCAAACTGTAAGGTGTTGACTTCCAGTGAGCTTGCACTGAGGCAAGGGAGAAAGACTTTAATCAAATGATCTCATAATAAAATGTTAACGTGTAGTCACAATTAATGCTATCAAATCTACAAATGATGGATACCAAGAGGCCTGGGAATCTGCAATGGAAGATGTGAGCTTGAGGCCCCATGGGAAATAGATGATTGAGCTGACACCCGAAGAAGTAGATATACTAACTGAAGATCAGCCAGAAAGGAGCATTTAGGCACAAGGAACAGATCTAGTTGAGGATAAGCCCAGGGACCATAGAGGAATCCATTGTTTCCCAGGTTGTAGAGTAGGTAGCTAGACAGGGAAAGGAACTGGAGAAGTCAGTGGTGTAAGACCTATGGGTCCCCATTTAGTTGAGTCCAAGGGCATGGTATCCTCCTGAGCCCCAGGAAGCCATCCATGTACAGGTCTCATCAAGGTGCTGTGCATCAGGCTCACTCTGGCTACTATGTAGAGATTGGAGGTCCCCAGGAGAACACAGGAGGTGGCAGGTTACAGGAACTGTTCCAAAGAAAATGAGGGTGATGAAGGCAGAGCCTGAGAAAGCATCAACATGGCCAGACACACACCATTGAAGAAAGGCGATTTGCCAGAGACATGCAGTGACATTACGGTCAGCAGTCCCCACATATAACCAGCGATGGGACCAGAACTCACATTAGCTACATCATATGTGCCTGTAATCCATTGGCTGTCACTTTCACTTTCAAGGTAAAGGGGTAGGAGGTACTTTTTCCTTTGGATGAAGAACTGCCAAGTCACATGATAAAGAACCTGGCTACAGAGAGAGGTGAAGAATCAGAGCTTTCTATGCAATTTCCTCATGCAGATAAAGTATTTGATGAGTTCTTTCTGTCCCCTAAAAGTGACTTTTATCTGTTCAATTGCCTGCAAGTTTGAGCCTTGCAGACCCCACAGTCACACTCAATGGACCCTCAGTAACCATACTGAAACAGAACCTCTACGGGACACTGTCTGTGCTGTCAGCTCCATGTTCAGTGTGTGAGGAGAGCCCTCTACCATTACCTTGGACTACACATACACACACACATACACACACACACACATATACACACAGACACACACAGACACACAGACACACAGACACACACACACACACACACACACACACACACACACACATCATGGGCCCTGGTGCCCTGCCAAGGCCTGCTTTGAATCCTCTGCCAGCCTTGCCTTGGCCCACCAAGGTGCCTCCCCAGGGACTAGTTTTTCTCACTAAGTCTCTGTTGATCACACGTTCCCCAGACTCCCTTTCCTCTGTGTGGGCAGAGACAAGCGCATGGCTTCAAGTCCTGAAAGGAGAGGGTGGGTGGGGAAAGAGGTGTATGTTCCCAGGCAGAAGGAATTCTCCTTGGGGAACCCCACTTCTCTTCTGCACTTACCTCCTCCCTTGCTGCCCTGCCAGGCTCCTACCTTAGCTTGTTGGGGAAGGAGACTGGGAGGAAGGGAGTGTGAATTCCCCACACCCTCCCTGTCCACCCAGGTGACTGGGGGAAGTTACCTCCCCATTCGGCATCTCAGTTTTCACACCTATAAAACAGCAGCATTTGTGGAAGGAACATTTGGTGTTTAACAAACACTCGTATGGTGCATACTAAGTGTCCTGCTATCTTAAGTGTTTTGCAAATATTAACAGCAGGGAGATTGCTGTACAGAGAGGGTAGACCATTTCCCTAAGGCACACAGCTAGAGAATGTCAGTGTCAGAAGCTAAACCCAAGCAGTCCAGCACCAGGACACACTTAGCCTGCTGTGTATGATGTCACCTTGCCTCCCATCTTCTCGGACTTTCTGTAGTACAGTGACAAGACCCCTTGGTGCCCTGCCTGTTCTGTGTCTTTCTTTAATTCCTCTGAATGGATATTGTGGGTTGAACTGTGTCACCTGCCTCACGGAAAGGGATGTTCAAGTCCCAATCTCTGGTCCTGTGAAATGCGACTTTGCTCCTGTGCACACATCATTCAGACATGATGAAGCTGCACCATCAGGGTGAGTCTGATCAGCATCTCTTTCAGAGAAAGGAGGGTTGGGGAGATGGTTCAGTTGGTAAAGGTGCTTGCTGCCAAGCCTGATGATCTAAGTTCGATTCCTGGGACCCACACGGCAAAAAGGGAGAAAACTGACTCCAGCAGGGTGCCCTCTGACGTCCACTTGTGTACCATGGTACATGAATCCCAACACACACACACACACACACACACACACACACACACACACACACACACTAATAAACTGCAAAGTTTTCTTTTAAAAAGAGAGGAGACAGACATGCTGGAACAAAGAGGAGATGGTCGTGTGAAAACACTGGAGTGATGTGGTGCCGAACCAGGAGCTGCATTACCAACCAGCACAAGACAATGGGTGGGAACCTGGAAGAAGTTTTTGGTAGAGCCTTCTGAAGGAGCATGCCCGCCATCTTGATTTCAGTCCTTCAGTCCCCAGAATTCCGAGACAATAAATGTCTGTGTTTTGAGCCACCCAGGCTGTGGAGTCCCAGGAAGAGAATACAAGGGTCAGAAAAATCGTGCAGCCTTCAAGAGGAGGTAGTCACTCGCTGTCCCCAACCAGCTGGCTGCTCGGATCTCACATCTGGCCACGTTCATGTCATTTTCATGAATCTGTAGCCACTCAGTCAGGCTAGCAACATCATGAGATGCACACTCTGGGCTTGGCGTGGCTGAGTGGGCAGGGTGATGGTGGGTGTGCACGCTGAATGGAGTGCCCATTGCAAAACAGATGTTTCTTTTTCTTTTTGATCTCTGTGTATGTCCATTCCTGGCTGTGAGTGAAGACACACCAGTACCACAGCACACATGTGGAGGTCACAGGTCAACCTCTGGGGCTGGTTCTTTTCTTCTTCCTTGTTTGAGGTAGGTTCTCTTGTTCACCAACACATACACCAAGTTATCTGGCATGCAAGCTGGTGGGGTTCCTCCTGTCTCAGCCTCTTGTTTCATCATGGGTTCGCCAGAACTATAGAAGTGCCCTATTGAGTCCAGTGAGGTCTAGAGATCCAAACTCACATCCTTACACTCGCACAGTGTCCTGGTAACTCTTCTAATGCTGTAATAAGACAGTGTGTCTCCATTAGGGTTTCTACGGCTGTGATGAAACACCGTGACCAAAAGCAAGTTGGGGAGGAAAGACTTCATCTGTCTTACACTTCCACAGCATTGTTCATCATTGAAGTCAGGACAGGAACTCAATCAGGGTCCTGCAGCAGCGATCTCAACTTTCATGGGGCCTGGGAACTGGACAGTTTTGGGGGTGGGTGGTGGGGTAGAGTTATAGATGACTATGTTCCCTAAGCCCTGGTCCTAGGGAACCAGGATCCTCTGTACTAATAAAGGTTTCATGAGCATTTCAGGCTGCTGGAAGCTGTATGGCATCTCTGCCAGGACACTGGACTTGGGGAGTCTCGGGGACTGAGTTTGAATATGGGTCAGATTTCTCCTCTCACCTTCTCAAGCTTGCTCTACACTGGATGCGGATGAGGTTCAACAGGTTGGCTACAGGGAGCTGCAGAGTAGCACAGAAGCCTGCTGGGTAGTCAGTACCTTCATTTACCTCTTCCAGGTTCCTGGGAGTCTCTGTGTTTATCATCCAAACACCAGGCCAGACTGGTTTGTGATGGGTGAGTATAAGAAGCCAAAGGGAACTTTATCTTGTGCCTCAGGCAGTCCTCAGAGGTTAAGGGAAGCTTGGCATGCCTCAGACCATCTGTCCTTGCCCATGACAGCAGCTTCCTTCTCTGTGGAGGTCAGTACCCCACCCCAGGGACTAAGGAGAATCCAGGTGAAACAATCAATTCTGAACAGGTTGTGTCCCACACCAGGCTCTCCCCCACATTGACTCTCCCCAGCAGTCCTCCAAACCCTCCCTAGACTGTTCTCCAAAGTTCTGCTGGGTGTCACTCTCAACTGGCCCATATTTATCAAGATGGATGAGACCTGAGACTCCAAGTGGCATGTCTAATGAAAGTCCCTCAAAATCCTAATGTGGCTGTCTAATTGTGGAATCACCGGCTCAAGGACTTCTGGGTAAAACCAGATCATCTATGACCACAAGGAGAAAGCCGTAAAATCTCTATTCCCTTACATCGAAGCACCCATTGTGTGTACTGCCCCACCCTTAGTAGACCTCCAGAACCCAACCTCTCTAAGCAAAGTCCAGTAAAGTGTCAGATGGGGAAGGCAGGGGAAAGAAATGGAGAGACAGACCTAAGTGTGAATCCCGGCTCTCAACCTTTCCTGCACCTTCAACCAAGAGCCTTCACCTCTCTGCATTCATTCGTGAAAGAAATGTAGCAGATACCTCCAGTGTTGATAAGAACTCAGTGCTCCCCAGCTCTGCACACGGGGCTCCCCAGCTCTGCACACAGGGCTCCCCAGCTCTGCACACAGGGCTCCCCAGCTCTGTATACAGTACCTGGCACATAGTGATGTCTGTTAAAGGCAATCGGGCAGAATGGGATATTTCCAGCAGAGTCTGATGGGCGAGCTCGTGCAGCCCTGCTCATTCTGCCATTGCTCAGCTGTGCGCCTTGGGCGAGTTGCTCTACTCTCTGTTCGGTTTCTCAATAACACCGGGAGAAGAACTTTCTTCTTGGAGTTTTCCTTATGGAGTAGTAAGTTGAGGCACACAGCCATTATTCGCCCCACCTCGTGTCTCTGGATAGTTGATGTTATTATTATTGGCCACCCTTTGTATTCTCACCTTCGGAATCTTTACTTTGGGGCTTGAATTTTAGGTTTGGCATTTCTACCTGTCTGGCCACGTGGATTCTAGATCTACCTGGCCTGATCTTAATAAGCCCTTGGTTCGCTGAGTCACCCAGATTTCTACCTGAGAAGCCCCACTTTCTGCCGAGAAATTCCCTCCCATGACTGGCCTGGCCCTGGGTAGCCAGTGATGGCTTGGGACTCACCAAAGACACTGGCAGATCTGCTTACTGCCTGGGACCACGGTACCCAGGGCCATCTGCTTGCCTGCATCATGGCCTCTTGGGGGGAAATGGAGTGACAGCTTGTATTAGTTGTCTCACAAATGGGCTTGCAGAGGAACAGCATTGGGATGTGGGGGAGGTTAGGTCCAGAGTCAGGATCCTGGGGGCTCTGTCCAGCACTGAATTGCCTCAAGGTGAGGTGACTTATTCCCCACCCCACCCCACCCCCGCCCCGGGAGGGGCTGCCCAAAAGCCTGATGTCCCTGGAAGCCAGACATTTGCTATCAGCCCCTGCAGGGGTTAGCCAAGGCTGCTCAGTGGCCTCCTGCTTCCTCTTGTGCTCAGGAGAAGGGGGGAGGGAGGGCGCAGGGTGGGGGAAGGCTGCACAGCCGTGTGAGCCTGGGGTGATCGTCATGGTTACGCTCCGGCAAAACAAATGGCTGGCTTCCTGCAGGCCACCTCAACAGCCATCGCAATGTTGGCATTGATCAAGCCCGCTGCCAGGGCAGCCAGGCACTGGGCTTGGGTACCAGAGCCCAGCTTGGAAGCCCTCTCCAGTAGCTTGGGGCACAGGGAGGCAGCTGCTGCGACTGTGGGGAGAGGAAGTGTTCGCCCTCACACATGTTGCTTCTGGGACAAGGTAAGGGTTGGTGCAACCAGTGCCCTGCAGTGCAAGGACAAGGGGAGACGCATCCTAAGGGCAGAGGGTGTGCATGAGTGTATATGCACGGGGAGTTTGTGTGAAAGTGACTGTGTGCTGTGTGCTCACTCTGTGAGGAGGGGCTCAGGAGGTTCCAGCATCAGAAGTGAGGATGTAACCACATGTTGCTCCCATGGCTCCCAGGCGCTCTCTCTCTCTCTCTCTCTCTCTCTCTCTCTCTCTCTCTCTCTCTCTCTCCTTCTCTCCCTCCCTCTGTCTCTTCTCCC
>CABHPQ010160427.1:0-17638 GCA_902168405.1 Peromyscus aztecus | reverse complement strand
GAGGGGGGGGGGCACAGAAACTCAAACGTCCTCCCTTCACAGGATCTGCCTTGTACCCAGCTTCCAGAACCTTCCACCCTGTGTTTTACCCACAGAGAACAATGATCCCTCCACCCCTCCGCCTTCTTTGCAAGGACCGAGACTCTGTAGTCGGCAGCTGTTGCTCCTGTGTTCCATTACCTCCTTCCTTGACAATCTAACCCCGGGGAATTATCCACACCTTTCGTCATTGAGGGCTTTGTGATGACCTAAGCCACCTCTCCTCCTCTTCCTAATGCCTCTGGAATGTGTCCTGAAAGGATGCTTCTTCGGATCTGACTTGGGTTCTGGTAGCCCAAGGCGTGAAGCGTTATCTATCCTCCCAGAGGAACCTGGAGATCGGATCTGCTGGGCCTTGGAAAAGAACCAATGATGGGGTTGATTGAGAGTGTGTGGGATGTACAGTCGTGCATCTGTGGATGCTTCCGGGTCATTGCTCACGGTCTCCTTGCGTTTGTTGGAGCCCCTCTGCCCCCAGTTGAAGTTAGATTTGAACCAGGGCTGCTGTATCTTAGCAGGAAGTTCTGTCTGGCTTTTAGCCTGTACTGCACATGATAAGGGGTACAGGGTGGACACCTCCTTAATTTCTCCTCTGCCCCCTGCCTTCAGGAGGTCTTGCACATAGGAAGTGCTCACAACCGAAGTGCAATGCCATTTACTGCCTCACCTGCTCCCAGCACGGGCCCCCGGATCATCACAAACCAGTACAACAACCCCACCGGCCTCTACTCTCCTGAAAACATCTCTAACTTCAGCAGTGCTGTGGAGTCGAAGACCACGGTCAGTGGGGAGGAGGCGAACAGCAGACCGTAAGTAGACGCCCCCCACACCACTCCAACACCTCCAGACCAGTCCTGGGAGAGGCCATTTCCACTAGTTTCTTCTAGCGAGTTGAACCACTCATGCTGGGAGGGAACCTCTGGCATTCAGCTTCTTCACATGTGAGAAGGGGCTCCCTCCCTCCTCTCTGCAGGGTTGTGGTAAAAATAAGAAAATGTGTTACTGGAGCAGGAGCTTAAAGTTGATGTGGCTGCTGCTCAAGAGAGAGGATCCGAGTTCTATTCCTAGAGCATACATAAAAGCTAGGTGGGCTTGGTGGCCTGTCTGTAACTCCAGCACTTGAGAGGTACAGATGGGGCATCTGGAGCAAGCCGGCTAGCCAGACTAGTTGCATGAGTGAGCTCTGGGTTCGATGAATAAGGTGAGGAGCAATGGAGGAGATTCCTGATGTCACCCTCCGGCCTCCACATGCGTGTGAATACCTGTGCACCTGCACTGTGAACACATGTTGGCCCATACACTCACTGGAAAGAGAAATGAAACATAATATCAAATGCCCAACCCTGTGTCTGACACTCACAGATCTTGTAATGACTGAGAATTGTTCTTGTCCTGAGTGCTGTGGCCACTCACTCTCAGCTGCTGGTCATGGTCTTTCACAGGACTGTTGTGTAGAGTCCTTGAGGGGATTGCTCCTTACGATGGTCTAGCTTATATCCACATTTCCCACTCCATCTGAGCAGGGGGAGGTACCCCAGTATGTGAAGTGGTGAAGCAGTTTCTCACCAGAGTAGACCAGAAATGATAGAGAGAAATCCTTGAGGCTGCAAGTGCTCGCCCTTGGGATTGGGTTCTGACCTGGGAAGGGAAGAGATGGGGACTGTAGGTGGAACCAGACAGGCACCTTCCTTTGTCACAGACCTGTTGGCTGTACCTGCCTTTAGCTCTGTATTGGGTCTCCGCGTCTTCCAGCAGGGGGGCCTACTGTCTGCTCTGTCCCCAACTCTCTGAGGACTGATTTCAACACTCCTGTCACCCCATGGCAAAGGAACTGGGCGTGAGAGTGTCAAGTTAGGAGGGTGGGGAGATTAGGAGCTGCCAACTCATAGGCCTGAGGATGGGCCTGCAGGGTAGGAGCGCAGGGCAGGGCTACCAGATCAAACATAACTGAATTGCACTTGTGGCGCCCCATGCTCATGCCCTGCCCACAAGGATGGGTCCTTGGTTCCAGCCAAAAGTGCATGCAGGCCTAGGAATTCCACCTCTGCTGATTACTTTCACTGAAACACGAGTTGGAAATTTTTTTTTTTTATAAACCTGAAATTGCTGACTTTTAAATGTTGGTGACATTCAAATTTTGTCGGAAAACAGAATATTCTAAAGTTGTCTGATCTCTCAGGATCTTAACTCAGATTTTGTGTTAACTCCAAAAGCTTATTTTGGCATTCAGTTTCTTCCCTATTCATCTTTATAATCTGTCCAGATTTCTTAGTTGTAAACTAACTGTTTCAAATGCAAGTTAGGAGGCGGTTACAGTCCCAGGTTCCTTAACTCTCTGGAGGGCTGTTCCGGGAACCCCATTGTCTCCAGGGGACGAGAAGGAGGGGTGGGAGAGAGAGGAGAGGAGAGGAGAGGAGGGAGGGAGGCAAGCAAAGACAGACCAGAAAGATACTAAGACTGTTGGGTATCCACTACATGCAAGTCTCTGCCCCCGATACTGAGAGGGCAGGACAGGACAGATCCGGTATGTTCCCTAGAGTCTAGCGAGGTTTTGGATTCAGAAGATGCTGAAGATCACTGGCATTAATGGCAGTGCCCAGTACCACTGCTTCTTACCCCAAATCACGGTTCCTGTGAGTCCTTACCTGCTTGATACATTGATGCCCTTTGAGGTGGTCATGGGGATGCTGGGGATACTTGAGAAAGTTACACAGGGGGTCCCTTAAGCATCACTCCCTGAAGGGAAGCTTGCATGCAGCTCCGTGAGGAGTGGTTTGAATACCAAGGGCCACCATTCCTGTGTTTGGAGTGCTTGGAGAGGCTGGGAACGTGACCCTTCTTTTACTGTCCCAGAGTGGAATGTTCCATGATCTGGATTTAATAACCCAGGAAATGACACATCCTTAATTGAAAGAACTGCTATGCACTGTGAGAAGTATGTGCCTGGAAAGTATTTTTAGTGTGGCGGCATTAGATAGTTTTCCTTCGTTAATGTCTTCTTTCTTCTTCTCTCCTGCTTCCGGGTTGCTCCCCACCCCCACTGTCTGCTCCTGTCAGTCTTCTTGGCTGCAGCAGCCCGAGGATCTTTATCAACTCTCCGTGCAGATTCCCTCGGCAAAGGGGGCCTATTACCTACTTCAGCCCAACCTCTTTGAGAATGAATCTAAGAAGTGGCGGGAATCCCTGAAGCCAGAGGCCAAGGAGCTACTGAGCCTTGCATGTTTCTTGTACAGGGATCTCTGCCTGCGCTTTGTTTCTAGCATATTCTCAGAAAGGAGAGACAGATGATCCTGCCAACCCAGCAGCCATTCTGTAACTCTCCCTGCTCAGCACAAGGCCCGAAGCTGGCTCACCCCCCACCCCCCAACTGTTTAGTCTGAACTGGCTCACCAAATACTTGGCATCTGAGGTCATCACCCATTCCCTGGGGCTCACCCTGGTATTTTTTTTTATTTTTATTTTATTTTTTTTGGTCCCAAGCACTTGAGAGTGGTGTACTGTGTGTGTGGCTGGCTGTCTTGTAGGTCTTGGTACAGCTGCATCCCAGGCAGGCCAGGATGTCAGCAGCAGCGTTGCCATCTGGGAAGGCAGGCAGGTGGGGGTCTCTTCAGCATATCTTCTTGAACACAGCAGAGGGAGAGGGAGGCCCTCTGTGGCCCTTCCCCTCTAGGCGACTTCAGCTCAGCGGCCCTTTGTTGAGTGCCTGCTGTGTGCCATTCCAGTGAAAGAAATGGCACCTTTTCTCTCAGCTCTTTGATTGTGTGCAGAAGGGACCTGTTAAAATTTGGTAATTCAGAGACTGGATTTCATAATTTAGGTGATGTCTGTTTACTTTCTACAGGCTTGTAGATTTGAGTCCTAGAATTGGCTCTTCCCTGCCAGCTGAGTGACCTTAGGCAAACCTTGTAAGTCCTCTGAAACCTTGTCTCCTGAGCTTTAAGGTGGGCCCTTAACCACATGCCTTTCTACCAGCTTGTCAAGGGAATGGAGTACCTTGTGCTGGAACGTACTGAGTGAATGCTGTTACTTGGAGAACCCTGCCTCAGCCCTTACTGAGTGCCAGGGGCTCAGAGTAGAAGCGTGGAAGCGTATAAGCACGTTCTAGAGATTTGCCTTGGCCTACCGTGAACTTCTTTCTCCCCCTGGAGTCATTGCCTAAGTTGAGCTATGAATACCATTGGCCAGCATCCTTCTGGGGTGATGGTCTCTTCATGGAGTAAGTGGTTGAGCTCCCATAACCAGTGTAGAAATCCCAGAGCACTAGGTCTTCCCAATTGTGTTCAGGATATTCCCCGAAACACTCAGGAGGGAGATGTCTAAGCAAGTGCAGTGGAGATAAAGGGTCCATTGCTATCCAGAAGGTAGCAGGGGATTGTGTTAGCCCTGTCTAGCTGGGAACAGGATCAGAAGGCTTCCAACACGAAGGCTGCTGTCTCTGTACCTAATATGTCGGCACTCCACAGTGTCTGGGGTCTGAGTGTTCTTCCCTTTTCTCCTGGTGGCCAGAGTTATTCCTTGCTCATCATAGGAGACTAAAACACAGGGAACATTCAGACCAGGCATTCCCTTTAGAACTGAATGCATAAGCTTTCCAAGACGTAATTTTTAAAATTTATTTTTATTTAATTATCAAGTAATAATCTGGGGCATCTGAAACCCAAGATCTTATTTTCTATGACATCATGAAACATAAAGGATTTTTCTGCTTCAGCTCACTCCTTGTGTATGTGTGTGTGTGTGTGTGTGTGTATGTATGTATGTATGTATGTATGTATGTATATATGTGTGTGTTTTGAGACAGGGTCTCATTGCTTGGCTGCCCTGGAACTTACTATACAGACCAGGCTGGCCTTGAACTCGTAGAGAACCACCTGCCTTTGTCTCTTGAGTGGTGGGATTAAAGGCGTGTGGCACCATGCCCATCTTTCATCTCCCCTTCTTTCATCTTTCTTTCTTTTTTTTTTTTTTCTTTTTTGGTTTTTCAAGACAGGGTTTCTCTGTGAAACATTCCTGGCTGTCTTGGAACTCACTTTGTAGACCAGGTCAGCCTCAAACTCATTGAGATCCACCTGCCTCTGCCTACCGAGTGCTGGGATTAAAGGCATGTGCCACCACCACCCAGCCCTTTCTGTCTTTTTAAATTTCTTTTGAGATTTATTTTTATTTTATGTGTCTGGGTGTTTTGCCTGCATGTTTATGCACAGTGTGTGTGCAGTACCTGAAGAGTCCTGAAGAGGGTGCTAGATCCCTTGGAACTGGAGTTACAAACAGTTGTGAGCTGCCATACGGTGCTGGGAATTGAGCTCTGGTCCTCTGGAAGAGCAGTCAGTGCTCTAAACTGCTGAGCCATCTCTCCAGCCCCTCAGTTTATTTTCCTTATTCCAACCTTAAGACAAGAACTACAACCTCTACATCACTTAATGTTAGCACTTCTCTTTGAGACAAGGAATTCTTAAAGTGGGTTCAGCTTCTCCTTCTGAGATAGCTGTAGTGTGTATGAAGTTGGAGGTAGTAGTACAAAGAGGTCTCTTATTCCTTATCCAGTTTCTCCCAATGCTGACTCTAGCATTGTTTGTTTCTTGAGACAAGGTCTTATTCTGAAGCCCAGGCTGACCTAGAACCTATAGTAATCCTTTGGCCTCAGCTTCCTGAGTTTAGGATTACAGCTGTGAGCCACTATGCTGGGCTGAGTGAATTATCAAGTAGAAGATGGACAGGAACACAGTGTAAAGAGCATTTGAGTCAACCGAGCATAGTGTCGCATGCCTTTAATCCCAGCACTTGGGAGGCAGAGGCAGGTGGATTTCTGTAAGTCCAAGGCCAGCCTGGTCTACATAGTAAGTTCCAGGCTAGCCAGGTTTACTGTCTCACAAAAAACAGCATTTGAATCTGCACCAGGATTCCAATGCTGTTGCTGCACCCACCCCTAGCCACATCCACCACACCCACATCCCTCACTGCACAGCCTCCAGCCCACCAGTCTCTCATTATTACAGCTTTGTTAGTTCAAGAATGTTTTATTAGCAGAACTGTAAAGTATGCAACCTTCTGGGGTTTCCTCAGCGTAATTCCTTGGAAAGTCATCCAGGTTTTCTTTATATACAAATAGTGTGTTCCTTTTTCCTTTTTAAAGTGTGGTAAAAACCACATGACATAAAATTTACTATTGTAACCACATGTACAAAGTTATGCAACAGATCTGTTGAATTTGTTGAGCTTGAAAAGCTGAAACTCTACACCCGATGAACAACTTCTGTCTCTCCCCAAGCTCCTGGAAGCCCCCGCTCTACTTTCTGTTGTGAGCACCTCTTGCAAGTGGAGCCATGCAGTATTTGTCTTCGTGAGCTGGCATATTTCCCTTAGCAATGCTCCAAAGCTTCACCCAGGTAGTGTATGTCAGGATTTTCCTCTACTTAAGGACTGAATCCATTCTTTGTCACATTAAAAAAAAAAAATCCATCTATCTGTTGATGGATAGTCAGGCTTCTTTCATTTTTTTAAAGATGCCACTTAATGATGAACTCTGAAGGCTCTCTCACAAAGGTGAATGAGCCAAGGCTGTGCACTCTGGTACTCTTGTGCATCATGCCATGCATTGTAGCCAGTAACAAGGCAAGGGAAGAATCTAGAACTGATTGCTACGTCCAACAAGAATGTATCAGGAAAAAACTACACAGGCTATAAGATGGACATAGAATCAGGTGTTGTTTCTTTATGCTAGCAGTAAACGTGTGAACATTGACATTGAAATATACGATTTATAGTTACTTCTCAACAGACCAGACTCGAGTTTGCCAGAGGAGTGGGGAGAATAGGAGGAAGGGAGGAGAGGCCAACCAGTGTGTACAATGCTATTGTTTGAGAGCTGTGGCTAATTCCAGTGCCATGTATCACCATGGGGTGAATAATGAACACAAATACGTTGTATGCCTCAAAATAATGAAACAAGAGAATTATCAATAAACTCATCTAAATGAATGATAAAGCTTAAAAACAAAAAACAAAAAACCCACATCACTTCTCAGGTACCTGTGAAAGAGTCCGATAAAAGAGATTGTAAGTGAGACTTAAAACACATCTTGTTGAACTTGAAACTGATATGACAGCAAGTATCTTTTCCAACCACAGTGGATTAAAACTAGAATTTAGCAAAAAGAAAGCTGAAAAATGACAAATACGTGGCCACTGAACAGCACAACTGAACAAGCCATGTAAGAATCCCTGGGGAAATTAGGAGACATTCTGACAAATGGGAACAGGCAACATTCCCAGCATTTGGCAGGGTCAGGCGTGGTGGTATGTGCCTGGCATCCCGGCACTTGGGGAGGCTGAGGCAGGAGGATCAGGATTTCACAGCCAGCATTGGTCACGTAGTAAGATCTTGTCTCCAAAACAAAAACTTAACAGGAGACAGGAAAAGCAGAACCAAGAGAAGTCAGAGGGAAGTGCCTCGACAAAGCAAATCTGACTTTTAAGGAGGCCCTTTATCAGTTTGTGCTTTTAGCGGTTACTCTTGGCGTCTTATGTCTGCCTATCTCTAGAAGCTAAGAACTCCTACTTAAATTTTTTTTTTTAACATGGTTTTCCTTTGTATGTTTCAGTCTTAGGCATTAACTTAGATTGAGTTAATCATGTGGGTGTGAGATAAACAATGTGGGGTTGATCCCAATAGCTGTGAAAGGAGTCTTGAAATCCTGGAGACCAGTTCCTCCCATTTTATTCTTTTTTGAAATTGTTCTTAGCTTTTCCTTTTCATTGCCTCTATAATTCACGGACTTGTAGATTCTTTTTCCTTTTCCCTTTTTTTGGGGTGGGGACAGAGTGTCCTACTATAGTCCAGGCTGGCATTGGAGCTTACCATGCAAGACAGGCTGGCCTTTGAACTGGTGGCAATCCTCCTGCCTCAGACTCCAAAGTGCTAGGAATAGAGGTGTGTATACTTAGTTTCTTTCATCAGCTGCTCTGTAGTACCAAGGATTGAACCCAGGGCTTCCTGCATGCTAAGTAAGTGCCCCCCCCCCCCCCCACTGAACTACATCCCTAGCCCTCTCCTACTTTTTATTTGGAGACAAGGTCTCACAAGGTAGTCTAGTCTTGACTTACTATGGACACCAGGCAAGGCTTGAACTTTTGATCCTCCTGTCTCAGCCTCCTGTGTAGTCAAATTTTTTTTTTCCCCTTGTGAATCTGCTGATATGGTCAAATGATTAACACCTTGACTGAGTTTTGAATAGTAAACCTAGTAGTACACGCTACTTGGCTGTGACACATAATTCTTTTTATATATTGTTGAATTTTATGTCTTTATGAGGGACTCACCTGTTTTCTTTTTTAGTACTGTAGTCTGGTTTTACATTAGTGTGATATTTACTTCATTAACTAAGTCAGGAAATACTTTCTCTCTTTGTTTCAGGGAAGAGGCTATGTAGAGTTAATTTGATCTCTCGGTCTTTCTCTGAAATATGTGCCTTTATTATGTAGCCCATCCTAACGTTGAACCCTTGAGGCTCCTGTCTCAGCCTCCTGACTGCCGAGAACACAGGCCTGGCTCACTGTAGAACCCTTATTTATTTACTTTTAATATTTTTATCTATACAAATAAGAATCTTTTTCTCCAATTCTTATGCATACTTTTATCCTAATTACTTTTTTTCAGATATTGTATTAATGTCTTATAACTGAATGTCCAAGATGTAGAATTTCTTAGTCTTGTACTGTTTTTTGAATTAGGGTGACAGTGTTTCTGTTAGGGTAATGGATACTGAAAATACTTCATAAAATGCCCAGCATATAAAGATGTTATCATTATTTGGAAATAAATAGTAAATTGGTCTGTCTGTCTGTCTCTCCCTCCCTCCTTTCCCCCCCCCTCTTTTTCTTCTTTCCTTGGAATGATTCCCAAGGCTGTTTGCTGGAAGAATATATGGTGACCTTGTGGTTTAGTTCTGTTATTTTTAGTGTTCCCTTGGTGGCTTCCAGACATAACATACAACAAGTAAGAGAAAAAATTCTTCCCCCAAACGTTCCATGGCCCGATCTTGATTTTAAAATAGTCTTAAGAGTAATGGGAAAAAGATTGATAAAGAATAATGTAATATGCTTATTATAGGGCAGGTTCCAAGCTCAAAACGCAAAGAATCAAGTGTCTAACTTAACAAATGGATGGAATTGAGCCGGTAGAAGACCCTTGCTTAAAACAACTTTACGAGGTTTTCACTTTACCTGGCCCACACTTTCCTACAAGGGGAGGGAGAGAGATAGACAAGGGTTTAGAGACACCAGCGCTGCAGGCAGGCCAGGCGAGGGTGGCTGCTGCCACTCAGTCACTGCAAACCGAAGGTGGCAGGGGCAGCCAGTGTCGACCTTGCCTAATAATGGCAGAGCTTATGTCACCTTTATGGGCCTTGTTTTCTTTGTTGTCAGAATATGGTTGGAGTCCAAGGGAAACACCTGGGGCTTTATCCCTGTGCTTGAGTCTTTCAGTTGGGGCATGAGTCTGTAAGTGTCCCAGGAGGCTGTCCTGGCTGCCCTTCGGAGGAGAGAAAAAGGAGAGACAGAAAGGGAGAGAGGAGCAGGGAGGGGTGGCAACTTCGAGGAAATTACCCATGGAAACCATACTTTTTTTCTTCAAAATGGAGCGTGAACCAGTTGTACATTGGTGGGTGGGAAATGAGTGGACGGATGTAACCACTGTAAGTCCTTTGTTCCTGCCTGTCTCCTTCAGTGCTGTGGAGGCTGCGAGCTCCTACCTCAGCAGCTGCAGCTTGTGCATTTGTGCATGGGTAAATCTATCTGTGTGCATTGCTAATATCCATCACTGGTAGTTGATCTGATTTTTTGTACTTCCACTTCTTCTGGCCACAGTGTCCCTCAGGCAGCTTCTGAAAAAGTTATGGAAGTGAGAGGAAAGAGGGCATGTGGGTTCAGGAGGTGGGTCCCCCGCAACCCTACATCGTTTCCAGGTGAGCTCGTAGGATCAGGGAGAGCATAGCAAGGAGGAAGTGTCATCTGTGCTTACTCAGTTACTTTCCTGATGCCGAGCTCTGAGCCTGGGCTATGCACTGAGCCAGACCTGGGCATTTACAGAGAGCAAGGCAGTATGTGTGTTTACCTTCCAGGGGAAGCCAGGGATGTAGCTAGAGTTTTCCTGCCTGGCCCACGGTCAGGATAAATCTCTTTCACCTGCCAGTCCCACAGCCGCTCAGACCCAACCAAGTAAACACAGAGACTTACATTGCTTACAAACTGTATGGCTGTGGCAGGCTTCTTGCTAACTGTTCTTATATCTTATATTAATCCATTTCTATAAATCTATACCTTGCCACATGGCTCGTGGCTTACCGGCATCTTTACAAGCTGCTTGTCCTGGTGGCGGCTGGCAGAGATTCCCTCTGCCTTCCTGTTCTTTTTATTCTCTCTGTTAGCCCCGCCTACACTTCCTGCCTAGCCACTGGCCATCAGTGTTTTATTAGCAACACATTTGCCATACAGAACATCCCACAGCACAGGGATGCAGAAATAAATGCAAGTAGAGAATGCAGTTAGGAGAGTGAGTTAGAGGGTAGCGAGGAATGGGATGTGTGGGACCGTCATAAGTCAAGGCCACCAATCCTCTCTGAGGAGTACTTCCTGTGTGAAGCAGGCTTGGAAGTACACGAGGGTAACAGTACAGGCAGGGCAGTGAGAGCAATGCCTGGAAGGGGGCTGGCTGGTTCAGTCACAGCTATTCTGAGGAAAGGCCGCATCTTAAGGGCCTTACTCCTTTATGTAAATGAACATTTATTCCAAAGGAGTCGAACTTGATTAAACTTGTGTTTTGTTATAAAAACTGGGAGGGTTTGGTTCTAAGTCAAGCGAGAGGACATTGGCCCCTCATCATGAAACCATCTTGATTCACGTGTCAGAAATATGTCTCTGACCTCTGGTTGAAAATATAACTGTTCCGTTAGGCGGTGGTGGTGCACAAGCCTTTAATCCCAGTACTCGGAAGGCAGAGGCAGGTGGATCTCTGTGAGTCTGAGGCCAGCCAGGTCTACAGAGTGAGTTCCAGGACAGCCAGGACAGTTTCACAGAGAAACCCTGTTTCGAAAAAACAAAAACAAACAAACAAACAAAAAAAAAACAAGCAACAACAACAAAAAAGAAAATAGAACTGTTCCAAGGCTGATCACCGCAGCAGAGGGACAGGTCGCACAGCTGGTAGGTCTTGCTAGTAGACCACAGTGTGGCTTGGTCATTCAGGGGAGCTGGGAGTACTGGAGGAGTCAGGCTCAGGACAGTCTGCAGTTGAAGGCCTCCCTCCCTCCCACCATTCTCCTCACCATAGTGCCTGCCTCAGCTTGTCCTGGGGTATGCCGAGTGACAGGAGGAAGGAGCGGGAGGCGAGGCCTGGCTTGCCTGTTCCCGGGTCTGACCCTTTACATAGCAAAGCAAAGCCCGTGGACTTTTCCTTCTTCTGGCAGCCCCTGGGTCAAGACTGCTGCCTCCAGCTAGGGGCGCAGAAGCCTAAGTGCCATTCTGAATGACAAGGAACGTCTGGAGGCATGAAAAGCACTTTGACATGGGGAATGAAAAGGAATTCATGTGCACCCCCCCTCCCCCAAGGAGACCCAGCTGAGCTTTAGTGGTCAGGTTGTGAATGAAATTTTTCCTCTTCGAAATTTTCTCTTGACATAATGTTGATTATGTAATTTAAAAAGAAGGGAAGAATTCCCCATCTGTGGGAGTTAGCCAAAATGTAATTGAATTACAGAGACTATTTGGGAAAATGGCCTCTTCCTGTAGTAAAGTGGCAGCCAGCTCTGCCTACCAGGATCCCTTATAACATTGTCAAGAGTGTTTGAGACATGGGATAATCACTATTCATTCTTTCAACCAGTATGTGTTTGCTTAGAAGGGAGTGCCTGGTGGAGTTTTGAGCCTAACTTTTGACCCTTGTCCTAATGGATTTCCAAACATTCTTCTTAGCTTGGATCAGCCTCATCCTTCAGGCAGCCTCATCATCGACAAGGAATCTGAAGTTTACAAGATGCTTCAGGAGAAGCAGGAGTTAAACGAGCCCCCCAAACAGTCCACTTCCTTCCTGCTTCTGCAGGAGATCCTGGAGTCAGACGGGAAAGGTAAGGGGCGCTGTGGGGAGTCTCACTGCTAGAACACAGGCGAGCACAGCTCCCAGGAGGTGGAGCCAGCACAGCTTGTTGTGGAAGGCTGGGTCTTGCTGTGCAGCCTAGAGCTTGCCATCCTCCCCAGAGTCTGGAGTTATATGAGCACACACCACCACTTCTGCCTTGGCATTGGCCTTTTTTAAATTGCAAAACATGTATGGAAAACAGGAGCGGGGGAGAGGGGGAGAGGACTCAGATGCAGATCAGTTGTAGAACCTACGTAATATGCATAAAGATCTGGGTTCCATTTCCAGCACTTGGGGTGAAGGGTTACTGGGTTAGGAGTGGATGGGAGTGTTGGTACTAGGGGATGGGACAAGAGTGCCCCCTCTGGATTATAACTTTCTGGCTCAGTCTTTACTTGTAAAATAAAATGAAATAAATATTTTTAAGTATGGTTGCTTTGCCTGTATATATGTGCATTTACTATATGCATGAAGTATCTGCAGAGACCTGTAGTTAAGAATGGTGAGTCACCATGTGGGTGCTGGGAACGGAACCCAGGTCCTCTGCAAGAGCAACAATTGCTTTTAACTACTGAACTAGCCCTGGTTGCTCAGTCTTTTCAAATGTTTTAATTTTTAAAAAGAGATTTATTTTATTTTATTTATATGTGTGTATGTGTATGTGGGTGATTATGGAGGCAAGAATGGGTGTTGGATCTCCTGGAACTAGAGTTATAGGAAGTTGTTTTGAGTTACCATATGGGTACTGGGAACTGAACTTGGTCCTTTGCAAGAGTAGCCAGAGCTCTTAGGCACTGAGCCGTATCTCCAGCCCCTATTTTATGTTGTTATAGATACATTGTACAAAATGATGGGTTTTATAATGACATTTTCATTCAAATATATTATATACTTTGACCTTATTAACCTCTCCTGCCCTTATACACATTAGTTGGTCATATGTACCATATTTTCTTTACCCAACTGTCTGTTAATGGGCATTTAGGTCAACTCTATAAGATGGTTATTGATTGCACAGAGTGTTACAAAATAAACGTGGATGATCAGGTTATGCTGACCTAGGTTCCTTATGGTATATTTGTAGCTTGAGTTTTCCTGCCTGGCCCACAGTTAGGACAAATCTCTCTCACCCGCCAGTCCCACAGCTGCTCAGACCCAACCAAGTAAACACACAGAGACTTATATCGCTTACAAACTGTATGGCCATGGCAGGCTTCTTGCTAACTGTCCTTATATCTTAAATTAACCCATTTCTATTAATCTATAAGTTGCCACGTGGCTCGTGGCTTACCGGTATCTTAACATGTTACTTGTCATCATGGTGGCTGGCACCATCTGTCTGCCTCAGCCTTCTACTTCCCAGAATTCTCCTCTCTGCTTTCCCACCTATACTTCCTGCCTGGCTACTGGCCAATCAGTGTTTTATTTATTAACCAATCAGAGCAACACATTTAACATACAGAACATCCCACAGCATATATTTCTACAAGTGGTATAGCTGGATCATATGTTCTATTTTTAGTTTTTTGAGGAACTTCCATACTGATTTCCCTAGTGGCTGCCTCAGTTCACATTCCCACAAGCAGTGTATGAGGGTGCCTTTGTACCCCACATCCTTGCTGGCGTTTGTTGTTGCTTGTTTTTATAGACAACCATTCTGAGAAGGGTGGGATGCAATCTCAGTGCAGTTTGAATCTTCATTTCCCTGATGACCAAGGATGCTGAGCACTGTTTCATGTCCTATTGGCCATCTGCACTTTGGCTCATTTATTGATTGGATGATGGGGGTTTTGTTTTTGGTGTTCAATATTTTTAGTTTATTGTATATTCTAGATATCAACCTCTTTGTGGCATGTGGGCTTTACTGAAGCAGCTTTGTGCCTGGCCATCTGTTTCTTGCCACACATACATTAGAGAGCTGAGGTTGTAGTGAGTGTGACCTTTGTGAGATTCTGTGTTTGTTTGTCCCTTGGCTGTATTTATTTATTTATTTATTTATTTATTTATTTATTTATTTATTTATTTTTGAGACAGGGTTTCTCTGTGTAGCTTTGGTGCCTGTCCTGAATCTCGCTCTGTAGACCAGGCTGGCCTTGAACTCACAGAGCTCCGCCTGGTTCTGCCTCCCAAGTGCTGGGATTAAAAGCATGCACCATCACTGCCCGGCTCCCTTGGCTGTTTTAATTCACATACCTTGCTCCCAAGGTGACAGATGAGGAAGAGCATGTGGAGGCCACAGAAGGAAATGAATCTATTAGGCCAATGAAGCTGGGAGTCTTCCTTCCCCATGGGGCCCCCAGGTTTGCTCTTGCTTTAGGACAGATGGCCTTTCCTCATCGTGGAGGCCCCTGGGTAACCACATCCTCAACCCTTGGCTAGTTTCTGAACTATGCTCCAGGCTCAGAAATCACAAAGTGTGTAAAACAGCCATCCCTGTGTGCACAGAGTCAGCAGTCCACCGTTGTTATAGATGCTGGCACTTCATCGGGAGGCACGAACTTTGCTTTTCCATGCATGAGTTCTGATGCTTCTGCTGGTCTCAGAAGACAGCTCTCCTTGGAGATATTGCATACCATGTATGCTGAAGTGACGTTCAATTAGGTAGAAGGGAGGCCTCCGTTCAGTGGCTGAGGGATGTTGTGAGGCTGATAACAGGCAGAAAGATTTTCTCTTCTCTAACTGCTTTGCCTAGCAAGCCTTCAGACTTGTCACCTCCCAGGTACCTTCCATCAGCACCCCCTTGTCACACGAATCTTAAAAGGTCTTATTAATAAAACACCCAGAGCCAGGTATTGGGGTGAACGCTAAAAGATCAGAGAAATAGAACAAGCCACAGCCAACCTCACCTCTCCAACTCCTCAGCTGATTCTGTTTCTTCGGACTGAAAGCCTCTGAGTCCTCACACCTCCCAGTGTGGCCTTGAACTCACAGAAATCAAGATGGATCTCTGCCTCCCAGTGATAAGATTAAAGGCGTGTGTGCCACCACTGTCTGGCCTCTATCTCTAATCTAGTGGCTGTTCTGTTCTCTGATCCCCAGGAAAGCTTTATTAGGGTACACAATATATCAACCATACCCCCCTGCTCCTGTTCTGGAGAACTGCTTTTGTACACTTATCTGGTCCCTATGATGTCTACTCCTCCGTACTCTGCCCCCTTCCCTAAGACTCTGGCACCTAGCTGACCTTGTGCCACCTACACTCTTTATCTCCCTATAGGTGCTTCAGGAACAGATACCTGGGAAGGGTAACGCCCCTGAATGTACCATAACTGGGCCTCCTCCTCCGTGGTGTGGATTCTGTAGAGAGGGACAGTGTGCACCCACAAGGAAGTCTAATCAAAGTGCTGCTTAGATGCTGCACATTGTTGTTCAACTAGCAGTAAGTGAACGAGGCATTGCTTAAACTCCACTATGAGGCCTGCTTGACAAACAACTTGAGATCCAGCCTGTAGGGATGACAGCTCTGTCAGAACACATGAGAAGGGGCAGGCGGTTTCATCTTGAGTAAGGACATTTCAGTTAAGGTGGGCAAAGTCAGCCCATCTGAGCCCCAAATAGGACACAGACTGTGCCACAAAACTCATCTGAGCTCATGGATGAGGACCTAAGCACATGTGAATCCATGTTTATAGCATCAAGACCTCCTTTCATTTTCTGCCCCAGTAACCAAAACCCAGAGCTCCCATGTTCAAAGTTATCCTAACTGGCATCTGGAGCCCCGGCCATGATCCTTACTTCCAGGCACCAGGGAGGAAGGAAGGGGTCAAGTCCAGATGGGGAATCCCTTGTCAGATGCGCCATCTATCTCCTTTCCAGAAGTTGACCACTAGTGTTGCATTATACACACTACCATTCCACTTATATTTCCTTATACACACTACCATTACACTTGTATTTCCTTATACACACCACTATTCCACTTTTTATTGACTGGAATCTAGTTGCTGGGCTGTACCTAATTGTGTAATCTGGGGTTTATGTTTTTATTTTATTTTTTATTTTTTAATTTCTTAGACTGGATGCTTTCTTGCCTCAAACCCAGGATTTTGCTAAAAAAGGAAGATGATAGCACAACTCATCATTGCTCCATGTCTCTTGATGTGGGCTTGCACTAAGTTTTCCCTTAAGGAAGCAGGATAAATTCTAGACAAACATTCATCACATGGCGCAGGCTCTGTGTGAGAGCCCAAAGGCCTGTTTTCACTTGAGGTTGAATGGACAAAGCCTGGATCACTGGCTAATGTTCATAAGGTACTCCGATGTGTGCTGCTATGATTGGCAAAGGCCTGCGGGGCAGAGAGAAGTCTGTGGGTGGAAACACTGGTATCCAGGGTCCCCCTGTGACCTGCCATGAGACCTCAAGCAGGTTGCTGGTCCCTCTAAGCTCTAGTGTTTGCATGCAACCCCTGAGCACAGCCCACCACAACAGGGCTGTTGGAAGGGTTCAGACACAGTTTGTGAAATGCTCAGTGCAGCTAGGTGTCCAATCGTTTTGAGCAGAGTTGGTGATAAACCCCAGGAAATTCCACCGGTGCAGCTTGTTCTTCTGAATGCGGTTCATCCTCTGCTTTTCTCAGGTGGCATCTTGCTCTCGACAAATCACAAAGTTTGTAGGCAAAAGAAGCATATTGTTTTAACTGTGAAATACTCATAAAATTTCCCACAGTAATCACTTTTAAGTGTTCAGTTACACCACTTATGTGTGTGAGATGCTGCCATCACTGCCGTCTTGTGAACTCTTCGTCTTGTACCACGGAAGCTCTGATCCCGTTCAACCCCACCTCCCTATTCTCTGCTCCAGCCTCTGGCCACCACAGCACTACTATCTATTCCAAAGACCTTGTGTGAGTGGAATCATAGTTTTCCCTTTTTGTGACGGGCTCATTCCTTCAGTGCAACATCTGTACATGTTATAGCACGCATCAGAATTCCTTTCCTTAAAATTTTTATCACGTTTATTTGTTTATTTACATATTTATTTGTGTGTGTGTGTATGTATGTGGTGTGTCCATGTGCAAGAGTGAGCATATGGACAGCTTCTGGGAGTTGGTTCTCCCCTTTGGCCATGTGGGTCCTGGGGACTGTTCTCAGGCTTACCCTCTGGACCATCATGTCGGCCCCTTCCTGTTCTTTAAAGTAGAACCATATCCCATAGTCTGTATATTCCTCATTTTGTTTGTTCACTCATCTGTCAGTAGAAGGAGATCTTGAAGGAGTGGAGGTGTGGAAGGAGACAACATACATGAAGGAAACAGTGGTGGCTGGGGGCTCCCTCAGATGAAGAAGCTGGAGATGGAGTCAGCAAACTGCCAGGTTCATGCCAGCTGCTGTCAGGGCTTCCGGGGCCCTCAGATGACCTGGGGTCCGGTTCTAGAGAACTGCCATTGTCAGGATCGTGGGCTTTATTCTGCAGTCACGGTGGAACCATGGAAGATAATGGAGCAGTGAAATGGGTAGAGAAACAGCTGT
>CABHPQ010160426.1:0-12969 GCA_902168405.1 Peromyscus aztecus | reverse complement strand
AAAAAAAAAAAAAAAAAAAAAAAAAAAAAAAAAAAAAAAAGCTCAGCCACCTAGACAGACTATTCAAAAACACACGACTATTTTTCACTTTAAAACTGTGGCAGGAGTATTTCTTTCCAGATAATATCCTATAACAACACCAAATAAAGTCCAATCGCTGCTCTAGCAGAAGACCAGGCTACTGTACGGTACCCAGCACCCACGTGGTGGCTTCCAACAGTCTGTGACTCCAGTTCTGGGGGACACCAAGCATAAACACAGTGTACATACATGCAGGCAAAACATTCACATATGTAAATAAATAAGAATTTTTTTTAAGTCTGATAGCAGAGCCAGCCTACCTAGTGGGTAAAATTTCCAAACCACTGTTTGTCTTGCCCATGACAGGCTGGTTACCCTTCAGACTCCAGTTTGCTCCTGGCGATTTGATGTTCTCTCATTCTTACTAACATTTAAAGCTATTCGTGGTGTGCTATAATTCCTTGGCCAGTACATTATACAACTCCTTCCTTCAACACACACATTCTTTGATGTGTATACTAAAAAACTTTCCTTCAACAAAGTCTGTTCGACTGGAGCCAGGAGTACTGGCATCTGCCTATAATCCCAGCAATCAGGAGGCTGAGGCAGGAGGATTGGCACAAGTTTAAGGAAATCCTGGGCTAAAGTATTAGATCTTGTCTGGAGGAGGAGGGGGAGGAGGGAGGGAGGGAAAAGAAAGGAAAAGGGGAGGGGGAAAGGGGTGGGGAGGAGACTGGTTAACTAGACATCTACTTCCCAGGACCTGGAAGTCACTCGCTCCAGCTATATCACATGTATTTGTTCTATCAGTTCACAGCTCATACTCACCTATACAAGACAGGTCTCATTCAGCTAAGGGTACTCTGTCTAGAACCTGCTCACAAATAGGAAGTCAGTCATCATCCTCTACCCATCTGTTCCATGCATTGCACTCTCCTTCATCCCCTTACTGGTCAATAACCAGGACCTAGGAGTTTAGGGCTATGCATGGTTGAACCCATCTGAGGGCAGAAGCCACAGCTGCCACCCGCTAAAATGATAGCAGTTTTCATGGACCAATGTCATTCGTAGCCTTCTATATTTACCATCTCAATTAATCCCCACTACACCTGGATAAAGTAGAAATTCTTAACCCAGTTTACACAGAAGAGAAACTGAGTTGCAGAGAATAATAAAGTGTAAATCCAAATTCCTTCTGATTTATATTCATAGCCTGTGTTGTTTTAATTCCTGACAAATACCACAGTATGCCAGGTACTGTTCTAAGTACCACCTTTATACTGTTACTATTCTTTAAGGTTTTATTTTAAATTCTATGTGTGTGTGTGTGTGTGTGTGTGTGTTAATGAGAGTGCAGTACCTACAGAGGCCAGAAGAAGGTGTGAGATCCGCTGGAGTTATAACACTTGTAAACAGAAGCATTTGGGTGCTGGAAACAGAAAACAGTAAGCACTCTTAACTGCTCAACCATCTCTCCAGCCCTGAGGTAAGTGCTATTATTATTATTATTATTATTGCTGTTGTTGTTGTTGTTGTTTTACAGACAGGCAACCTGGGGATCAGAGAAGTAAGATAACTTGGCCTGGGGTGTGTACTTAGTAAATGCAGAGCAAGGATGAAAACCCAGGCAGCTCCACTTAAGATTTCGTGCTTAGCCATGCTCTCAGCATCCCCAAAGCAGCACTTGATAGAACTTAAAGGATCACTGTCTGCAGGGGCCACTGACCCCGAGATGTAGCAACCTTATGTTAGGTAAATGATACAAAAACTCCATTTCCCTCAAGCCGTCCCCAGAAAGAAAGCTAGCTGCTAACTTGTAACACATGAAAGAACAGTACCAGCCCCCAAAAAGCCCCCCATCCCACTCGGGTTCCTGAGACACATCTCCCTGAGAAAGAGGTCCCCAGTCCTCCGAGCTGGTAGAACCCCGAGGAGGGCGTGGCCAAGAAAGTTTACTTCTTTCCAAGCTCAAATGCATTTGTAACAATAATTTGTTTTTACTACTTAAGCTCCCTTTCTTTCTTTCCTTCCTTCTTTCCTTCCTTTTTTAACATGTGTGTTCCAGTGAAGAACGGAGGTATCTTCCATGATTATCCCCTATATATATAGTTTTTGAAAGTCTATCACTGAACCTAAAACTCATCAATTCGACTACTCTGTCTGGCCAATGAGGTTCAGGGATTTATCTGTCTCTGCCCATTGTACCCTAACCCCCTAGGGCTGAGATTACAGCCACATGCCCCTGTGCCTGGCCTTTGTCAGAGTTTCTGCGGATCCAAACTCAGGACCTCATGCTTTCCTGGCAGACATTTTGCCGAATGAGCCATCTCCCCAGCCTGGGTCTGGAGTCTCTATAGCCAGATTGTTCACTATGTGAAAGGCACCTCTTAGCCATTATGAAGGACCCCAGTTCCTCTCTGCATTGGCCTCTGCATACTTCTTGAGCTTCTCCACATGTTGACTTGACTTCAAAGTCAAGCAATGGGCAAGTGGGGTAAGAGTAGACAGAGGGAGGGAGGGAGGGAAAGAGGAAGGGAGGGAGAGAAGGAGGGAGGGAGAGAGGGAGGGAGGGAGGGAGGGAACAGGAAAAGACTGTGTCCTTTCACCTGCACTAACCCCCCTAAGCGGCGGAGCTTCTTTTCTGCAATATTCTGTTCACTAGAAAGAAGTGAGTCACTTAGACTCCCCCTCACATTCAGTGAGAGGCAGTTAGACCCACCTCCTAGAGGTAGAGTGTGGGGCTTAGGGAGGAGAGACCTCTCCTGCATGCACAAGTCTCTGGGTTTGATGCCCCAGGCACGTGAGTGCATACACACACGCATCAAAAAAAAAAAAAAAAAAAAAAAAAAAAAAAAAAAAGTTTTAATTTTTTTTATTTGTTTGTTTTTGAAGACAGGGTTTCTCTGTGTAGTTTTGGTGCCTGTCCTGGATCTCACTCTGTAGACTAGGCTGGCCTCGAACTCACAGAGATCCACCTGGCTCTGCTTCTCGAGTGCTGGAATTAAAGGCATTCGCCACCACTGCCGGCTAAAAATATTTTTTAAAGAATTCCTTACAAAGGCTTCTGTCTACTTTACCCACCATGATCTCCTTCCCCAGTTCCTAACACAGCACTTGGCACTACCATACGGAATAAATATGAATGTTATTACCTATATGCAACACCCGAAATGGCCACTGTTGACTGAAGTAGGAGGATCGCTTAGAGTTCAAAGCCAGCCTGGGCTAAGTAGAGAACACAGATTTACCACTGAAGGACTGTGGTCTCTCCTCCATCAGTCCTCTGAGCTATTGGTCTCACTTTAAATACCCCCCCTCAGTCTCTAAACCAGACCATTCTTCTGCCCAAAACCCACTGGACATAGGACTAGCCTGGGATAACGTGTCTTTTACCCTCACCTCTGACTTAGACTAACCCATCTCTGCACTTCCACCAGTCTCCATTTTTGTCTCAACATATCTGATTTCTCTGCTCAAAAATCAAACTCATTGGGACCTGGAAAGATGGCTTAGTGAATTAAGTGCTAACTGTGTGGAGTGAGGAGTGGGGTATGGATCCCCAAAATCCACATAAATGCTGGGTGAGCATGATGCCTTGTCCATAAACCCAGCACTGGGGAGGCAGCAATCTGGCCAGCTAGATTAGCTGTATAGGTCAGCCCTAGTTTAAAGTAAGCAATACTGCCTCAAAGAATGCAGTGGCGAGCAATCCCGACATGCACCCTGAGTCTATGTACACATTTCTTCATTTAATGCTGAAAATCTGGGAAAGCCAATGCCCAGCATAGCAAAAAGATAACTGTATGCCCACATTTATCGTCCAAAGTAGCACTATCCAACACAGCTGAGAAAAGAATCCACCTCATCTTCATCAATGGATGAATGGATAAAGAAAATTAGGTAGACATGTAAAGAATGAAATCCTGTCATTTGCAGTAAGATAGACAGAACTAGAGAAGCTGGGCATTTTGGCACACATCTTTAATCCCAGCACTCGGGGAAGCAAGTGGATCTCTGTGAGTTTTGAGGACAGCTTGGTCTACATAGCAAGCAAGATCCAGGCCAACCTGGGCTACACAGTGAGAGTACACAGTTAAAAAAAACAAACAGCACACACCTTTAATCCCAGCACTTGGGAGGTAGGGGCAGGTAGATCTTTGAGTTTGAGGCCAGCCTAGTCTACAAAGTGAGTTCCAGGACAGCCAGTCATGCACAAGATTAAATATCATACCAAATCCCATTAGTGAGAACAATTTATATACAGTAATAAAAAAAAAAGCCAATGTCAGGGGCTGGAGGGATGGCTCAGTGGTTTAATGCACTTGCTGCTCTTCCAGAGGACTGAGGTTTAGTTTCCAGTAAACATGTAGGGTGGCTGGTTCACCACCACCCGAAACTCCAGCTCCAGGGGACCCAACACCCTCTCCTGGCCTCTACAAGCACCTGCACTCATGTGCACGTACCTAGACACAGACGTATGTTTACCTAAGTAAAAATAAAAAGTAATACTTTTAAGAAAGTCAATGCCAAAAGATCTCAAGTCAATCAGCTCTCAAATACCACATTTTACTGGGCAAATTGAATCACAGTGATGGGCTGACTGCCCCTCACGGTATATATGCAGCTCACAATATGACTACAGCTCACAATAACGTATCGTGCATTTATAAAAACCTGGATGGGATAAACTCAAGGCTCCAAACACCAAGAACCAATAAGGAGATGGAAATATTCACTCTGAGCTGACCAGGACTGTATACATAGGCTGTAACAGCACATGGGGCCTTGTGAATACAGACACGGATTCATGTATGCATTCTGTACTATCAAAACGTGAGGAACGTTTTGAGGCAAGTTCTCCTGTAGCTCCCGTCACTTGGTACTATTGTGACTAGATCTTTCTCACCGTCTCCTAAGTCTTACATCCTCAACCCACCCCCATCCCACCTCATCTGCTACCTGCAGAGGCCTGTGAATGACTGACAAGGCCTGTTTGGTCAGTTTTTCTTCAAATATTTGAGCGCTTACACAGGTTCACACAAGTACCAGCTGTTCAAAATCTTCATTTCAACGTAGCTCTTTCTCTTTTTTTCTTTTGTGAAGGGTTTCTTCTACCTCTTATTTCAAGAAAAGGAAATGTTAAATATTTTTAAATTTTAGATAACTGAGAAAAGTATGCAGAGAAAAATAAAAACCATCCATTGCTTATCATAAACTAACCACTTAGTAGTAGAAAAAAAAAAGTTAGACTGTTCCTACCACACAACACATAGATTAGTATAACCAAGACTAGGTTTACCACTCAGAACTGCATGTTACTAATATCTTGTCATATTTACTTCTAGACAATTGCTTATGTTTTTTACATTAAAAAAGATTTGTTTATTTAAAAGATTACTTTATTATGTGTATGAAATGTTTACACGTGTACATGTATGTGCCCCACATGCCTGTTGGATCCCGCAGAATTGGGGTCATGGATGGTTGTAAGCTACCATGTGGATGATGGGAATTGAACCCAGGTCCTCTGTAAGAGCAGCATGTGCTCTTAACTGCTGAGCCATCTCTCCAGCCCCTGGAGAGAGGGGTGTTCATATTTTCCACGCCCACTATAGCACACAAAGGAAGGACCACATATCATGTGGCTAACTTTACAAGATTAAGATCAATGCAGTCTTCCAATATTGGCAAATACACTGTCATGACAAAAAAAATTCAAGTCAATTTTTTTTTTCAAGACAGGGTTTCTCTGTGTAGCTTTGGAGCCTTTCCAGGATCTCGCTCTGTAGCCCAGGCTGGCCTCAAACTCACAGAGATCCACCTGCCTCTGCCTCCCGAGTGCTGGGATTAAAGGCATTCGCCACCGCCCGGCTCAAGTCAATATTTTTTAATATGATTTTTTATTGAATATTTGGGAATTTCTCATCACGCACCCCCACCCCACTCATTTTACAGTCCTTCAATATCCACCCTCCACTCTTGTAACCTCCCCCGCAATGAAAAGAAAGATTAAAATTAGAAAAGAAAAGAAGAAAGAAGTACCAACCAACCCACCAAACACACAAACAAAAAATGAAAACCCATCTCACTGACTCCTCTGGGCAACAAGCTGCTCGTCTGCCAACCGCAGCCTTCTGTGCATGCACCACGCCTCTCCTGTCTTTCCTGCCTCTCCATCACCTGGTCCTCCATCTTAGTGGCTTTAGAAGTTGCAGTGTGTCATGCGGTACACCTTTGGCCCAAACAGCTTTACATGTGTAAGTTCATTGCAGTGAGTCAGTAGTCTAGTTCAAGGCCTCCGGTTTCTGCTATATCATCAATGCTGGACCCTCACCGACACTCCTCTCAGATACCCTGCTGTTGCCCTGAGTTGTGGAGATCCTGCGGATACGGATCCTCAGGACTGGCCACTTTATGTGCTCCAGCAGCTCACAAATGGGGAAGGTGTTAGGTTGGGCCAACTCAAAGCCCTGGCTCTGGGCCTGACTGGTCGCTGAGTTGGCCAGGCTGCCAGCTCTCAGGTGCCCACACCACTAAGGTCAGCTCTTCTGCCTGCCAGGCAAGGGGCAGCACCAACTCTCCAGCACTCACACCGTTGGGGCCAGCTGTCCTGAATCCTCTCCCCCAGGGCCAGCTCTCCCACACTGCCCAGGTGAGGGGTGGGGCCAGCTCTCCTATGCCCACGTCACCGCTGGTGACACTGTGTAGAGGCCCATGAGGGGCAGAGCCCTTGGACATGAACATGGCTTCAGGCTGCAGTCCAGACCACGGACATCCACATTGCCTTTGGTGGTAACACAAGCCACAGACATCAACACAGACCCCGGCTGCATTAGGACCACAAACCCAGGCATGGCCCCGAGCCGCAGCACAGGCCTGGACATCACCGTGGTCCCAGGAGGCAGTGCAGGCTCCTCACATCAGGCTCTTCCTCGCCTGTATCACATCTCCAGTCCCACCTCTCTTCATGCACACAAACCACTCCATTTCTCTCTCTCACCCATCTCCCCACCACATACTTGCTCACTTATGGCAAGGGCCGGGCACAGCACAGTCTCAGGTCAATATTTTTTGAGATGAGGTCTCATGTAATTTAGGCTGGCCCCTAACGCATGTATTGGCAAAGATGACCTTGGATTTCTTATCCTCTTGTCTCCCAAGTGCTAGGATGGCAGACGTGTATCATCATGTCTGGTTTATGCTCTACTGGGGATTGTTCTCAGGGCCTTGGGACTGCTAGGCAAGCTCTCTACCAACCAAGCTATAGCCCAACTCCTAAGGGAAATTGCTTTAAAATATTTTTCTTATGTTTACTTATTTGGGGTGGGTAAGGATGTACATGTGACAGGGCGTGTGTGTGGCGAGAGAACAACTTTCTGGGGTCATTGCTCTCTTTCCACCATGTGAGTCTCAGGTCATCAGACTTACATGGCAGGTGCCTTTGCCCACAGAGTCTTCTGGCCAGCCCTAAAGGGATGATTTTTAAGACTAAAATTTACTAAATAGCAACAGTGATGGATTTGGCTTATTATATATATATGGGAATTTTACTAATGGCTTTGTGATAGATGATTAAAATACTAACATACATGTAATGTGTGAATAACTGTATTTTTTTATAAATCATTTTCTCTTTATTATGTACACAGTGTTCTGCTTGCATGTATGTCTGCACACCCGAAGAAGGCACTAGATCTCATTACAGATGGTTGTGAGCTATCATGTGGTTGCTGGGAAGTGAACTCACGACCTCTGGAAGAACAGCCAGTGCTCTGAACCTCTGAGCCATCTCTCTAGCCTGAATAACTGTATTTTCCATGAAAGATTATTTTCCTTACCTTCATCACAGTAAAAATCACTAATAATGTTGAAGTGGGATTGGTGGTGGTGTTTGAGACAGAATATCATTCTGTGCTTCCACCTGTCCTGGAATCCATGGCAATTTTCCTGCCTCAGCCTCCCAAGTACTAGAGTTACAATTTGAACCACCATACTTGGCTTAATAATATTGTTAAAATCCAGCTTTTGCACGGCCTGAATTCTTTATCTTGAATCTCCAGTGTTGCTTGATGCTGCTCAGGTAAAGTCTGAGTCCCCAGGATGACATTCTTTAGGGGTGGTGGAACTTGAAGCAGGAAGGGCTAATAAGAGGTCCACAGGTCACTGTGGCATGACTTGGATGTGGTCGTGGGCCCCAGGTCTCTTAGTTTTCCTTTCTTTCACTTCTCTGTCATGAAGTACCCTTTGGGGCTCTGACACACAGTTCTGGCTCTCCTGCTGTGAGATACAGCCACGGGCCTAAAAGCAGCAGAGTCAACAGAACAGGGACTAGAAACTCTGAAAAAGTAAGACCGTCTTACTTTTCCTCCTAAAGATGATTGAATGTCTTAGACGGTTGTGTAGAGAACACAGACCCTCAGTAATCAGAAAGCCAAACTTCTCCTCCTCAACAGCTGGTCTGCAGTCTTTGTAATTTTAGATACTTTCTGGATTTCTGTGTTTGTTTTGTTTATTTGTTTGTTATTTATTATTCAGAGCATATGTATAGTGCTGAGGGTTGAATCCAGGACCTTGGGCATGGTAGGTAAGCACTCCACCACTGAGCTACATCTCCAGCTTGTTTTGTTGGTATCATTTTGGAGCAGAGTCTCTTATAGCTCAGAGTGGTCTGCATGTATAGGCAAAGAAGACCTTGAACTCCTGATCCTCCTGCCTCTACCTCCCAAGTGCTGCAGTTACAGTGTACCACTGTGGCTTGTTTACATGGTGCTAGAGACTGAACCTAGGACTTTATGTATATAAGGCTAACACTCTGCCAACATCTCTAGCCCAGAAAAGTATTTTATTACAATATAAACTTTTATTCTTCTATCTGATGACCATTTAAGCTGTTGAATTTTGAGTAAGCACACACTTCTATACAAGTCCTAAATTTTATTTCTGTGGGGTAATACCTAGAAGGCAGAAATTTAGTTCATAGATTTGGTCTATGTCTAACTTTATACAAACCTTTAAAACAGTTTATGTAGAAAGGGTGCTGTTTTTTATTACCACAAGCAATATGTGAGCACCAAACGCCCTGTACTTCCACAGCCTATGCTGCTGTCTTTCTACATTGTAGGTTGGCTTAGGGGTTTGTTTGTTTGTTTTGTTGTTGTTATTGTTTGTTCCAGGGGTAGGGAGAGTAAGGGCATTTTCTCAAACTCAGGAAGTTCTTGTCTAGTCTTCTGTAGAAAGCTAAATTTTTTCAAATATCTTTTCTACATCCATTCAGATCTTGTACAGTTCTAAATTTTCTTAATGTATTGATTGCTTTTTTTCTTTTAGAAATATTTATTCTGTTTTATGGTGTGAGTGTTTTGCCTGCATGTATATACCTGTATCCTCTGTGTGTGTGTGTGTGTGTGTGTGTGTGTGTGTGTGTGTGTGTGAGAGAGAGAGAGAGAGAGAGAGAGAGAGAGAGAGAGAGACCTGTGGAGGTCAGAAGAGGGTGTCAGATCCCCTGGAACTGCAAGTTACAGATATGTTGTGACCTGCCATATGGGTGCTGGAAACTGAACTTTGGTCCTCTACAAGAGCAGCAAGTGCTCTTGACTGCTGAGTATCTCTCCAGCCCACGATTGCTATGTTAACTAATTTATTGAGATTAATTTCATTTACTTATTTATTTAGAGACAAGGTCTCATGTAGCCAGACTGGCCTTGAATTCACTGTACAGCTGAAGATGACCTTGAACTCTGGATCTTTCTGATTCTACCTCTAAAGTACTGGGATTTCCGGCTTCTTCACTTTGCCAGTTTTGTGTTTTGTTTTGTTTTTATTTTCTTTAGAGACGAGGTCTCTATGTGGTCCAGGCTGATCTTGCAATCATGACAAGCCTCCAGCCTCTCTGCTTCCTGAGTGCTGGAATTATATACATGAGCCATCCTGTCCAGACACATAAAGTGTTACAGGTATAGCTAAGAAATTTGGGTAATGTTATGCTGGTACTGCTATTACAAGCTATCGCCCCTCAACTTTCATTGCTGCTGTTGGGGTCCCCTGACTGTCCTCCCTCTGGGGGGCTTCCTGGCAGTATACAGGTGTCATTTCTTTTTCCTTTTTTTTTCCCTTTTTTTTGTTTATTTGTTTTGCTTTGCTTTTTTGAGACAGGGTTTCTCTGTGTAGCCCTGACTGTCTTGTAGACCCAGGCTGGCCTCGAACTCGCAGAGATCCTCCTGCCTCTGCATTCCAGTGCTGGGATTTAAGTCATGGCTTTAATCCACCTGGCGAATGGTGTCATTTCTCGCAAGAGTGTATGTTCCCTTTTTCAAGTTTTAAGGAAACCAGTCTCAAACTTGCAGCATTCCTGCTTCTGCTTCCCCAGTCCTGGAATAACAAGAATGTGCCATGGTGTTAAGCGCAAACAAGCCACCCTGCATTTGAGAAGAAGCAAAATCTCAAACCAATCTTTTAGGTTTAGGAGAGGAGTAAGGTCATCCCAAAGGAAGTGGGGAAGAAAAGAAAGTCTAAAAGGAGTCTATAGGGAAGACAATTCTCAGAGCAGAAAGTTGTCTTCTACTTAGATCCCTGCACATGCTACCAGTTCTCCACTAAAAACCTATGCAGCCGTGATCGAATAGATTAACATCGGACCACTTCAAAAGACATTTGAAATTCCTGATTTCACTTTGTTAGGAATCGCTGCTCACATTTACTTCCTGATGCATTTCTTCTTCTGATTAGTAATACTACTCAAAGTGTTGTGGTTGCCGGGCGGTGGTGGCACACACTTTTAAATCCCAGCACTCAGGAGGCAGAGCCAGGGCAGATCTTAGTGAGTTTGAGGCTAACCTGGTCTACAGAGCGAGATCCAGGAAAGGCGCAAAGCTACACAGAGAAACCCTGTCTCAAAAAACAAAAACAAAAACAAACAAAAAAATGTTATGGTGTTCTGTTTTTGCATATTTCTCCACATTTAGCTCTTTCCGTTGAGTTTCAGTTTGACTTTTATCTTGATGGCTTCATCTTTATTAGTTCTTATTATGCAAATGTCAATCATCTACTATAAAACAGTGATACATGAATAAATGAAATCTCAGCAAGTTATTTTGTGCAGATGACAAACTCATGTTATGCTTTTAAGAATGTCTTAAAATAGGGTTTCTATTGCTATGAAGAGACACCATGACCACAGCAAGTTTTTTTTTGTTTTTTGTTTTTCTGTTTTTTTTTTTTTTTTTTTTTTTTTTTTCAAGACAGGGTTTCTCTGTATAGCTTTGGGTGTTCTAGAACTCACTCTGTAAACCAGCCTGACCTCGAATTTACAGAGACCTGCCTCCCAAGTGCTGGGATTAAAGGTGTGTGCCACCAGTGCCCTGCCCACAGCAACTCTTATAAAGGAAATGTTCAATTGGGGCTGACTTACAGTTCAGAGATTCAGTCCATTGTCATCGTGGCAGGAAGCATAGCAGAATGTAGGCAGACATGGTGCTGGAGAGGTAGCTGAGAGTTCTACATCTGGAGTGGCAAGCAGCAAAGAGAGTCACTCGACCTGACTTGAGCTTCTGAAACCTCAAAGCCCACCCCCAGGGACACTCTTCCTCCAACAAGGCCACATCTACTCCAGCAAGGCCACACCTCCTTATAGTGCCACTCCCTATGAGCCTATGGGGGCCATTTTCTTTCAAACCACCACAAAAAATATTTGCTTTAGAGCACATGCCTTTAATCCCTGCATTTGGGAGGTAGAAGTAGGCCAATCTCTGAGTTCAAGGCCAGCCTGGTCTACAGAGGGAGTTCCAGGACAGTCAGGGCTACACAGAGAAATCCTGTCACAGAATACAAACAAAATTTACATTATTATTTTAAAATATGTATGTGTGGGGCAGGGGTATACACATGAGGGCAGATGCTCAAGGCCAGTATAGGGGATTGGATTCTCTAGAGCTGGCATTACAGGTGGTTGTGAGCCACTCTACGTGGGTGCTGGGAATGAATGCTAATCCTCTGCAAAAGCAGTATTGGCTCTTAACCACTGAGCCATCTCTTTAGCCCCAACAAACAGATTCTAAAGTTAGTGTGGAGAGATAAATGACCCACGATATGAAATAAAATGCTACAGGAAAAGTGGACACTGACAGTGGAGAATGGATAACAAGAACACTTATGTAGTGGTCGAAATGAGCATGGCCCCAAGAGGCTCCTATTCTGAATACTGTTCCCAGTTGATGGAACTGTTTGGGAAGGATTTGAAGGTGTGGCCTTATTTTTTTTTTTTTGTTTGTTTGTCTTTGGAGCTGAGGATCGAACCTAGGGCCTTGCGCTTGCTAGGCAAGCGCTCTACCACTGAGCTAAATCCCCAACCCCAAGGTGTGGCCTTATTAGAGGAGTTGTGTCACTGGAGCAGCTTTGAGACCTCAAACGACTCACACCATTTTGATTTAATGCTCTCTGTCTCATGCTTGAGGTTGGAGATGTGAGCTCTCAGCTGTTGCTGCCACGATGCCTTTGCTCTGCCGTCATGGCCTTTAACCCTCTGAAACTGTAAGCCCAACTGAACACTTTCTTTTGTAAGTTAGCTTGGTCATGGTATTTTATCAACAGCAACTGAAAATAAACTAATACAAGTTATTAAGATTACAATGCACCCTATAAGGCTACAGTAATTAAAGCAGTGTGGTGTTGATGAAAAATAAGAAAGCAGGGGCTGGAGAGATGGCTCAGTGGTTCAGAGCACTGGCTGCTCTTCCAGAGGTCCTGAGTTCAAGTCCCAGCAACCACATGGTGGCTCACAATCATAGATAGTGGGATCTGATGCCCTCCTCTGGCATGAAGGTATACATGCAGATAGAGTACTCATATATATTATATACATAAATCAAGAAATCTTAAAAAAAATAAAAAGAAGAAAGCCAAAAACAAAAACAGACCCAGGTAAAGGTGATCAACCTGTCTTGGACAAAGATG
>CABHPQ010160425.1:0-46254 GCA_902168405.1 Peromyscus aztecus | reverse complement strand
ACTCACAAGCTTCTGAAGGAGTGTCCCCAGCTGAGAACCAGGTGTCAGATACATGGGCCCCTGGGAAAATTTCTCAGTCAAACCAATACAATTACTGCTGATCTGCTCACGAGAATGGAGGAGCATCCATTTGGCTCCTTTTTCCAAGCATGTAACATTTTGGGATTGAGTTTCTAACATGTAACTTGGGGGACACATTCAAACCATAGCAGTGTATGGTATTTGAGTAGCTGTACAGTTCTGTGCTGGGATTGAGCCCCTGTGCTGTGTAAGCTGGGGAAGTGCTCTGTTGAGCTGCACCCTAGCCCTGGCTTGGCACGTCCACATGGGTTTAGATCCTCCACACTGTTTTTGTTCTTAGACATCTTTGTCTTAGTTAACAGGGATTGTCTGAATATATCTGTTTTATAGGTTTTGTCTCATCCCTGGAAGAACAATGCAAATCATTGTGATGTAATAGTAAGGAAAGGAATCAGCTTGAAGTTGTTTTATTTAGAGTAGATAATTATTCTAAAAAATCCTATTAATTAATGGGAAGTAAAGAAACTTAAACTTTATTGAATAACTTTATTTGTTTATTGAGTGATATTATAAATTTTTTTTTGAGACAGGGTTTCTTTGTGTAGCCTTGGCTGGCCTGAAACTAGCTTTGTAGTCCAGTCTGGTCTTGAACTCACAGAGATCCACTTACCTCTGCCTCCCAAGGGCTAGGATTAAAGCATGTGCCACCACCACCCTGCTTTAAAAAAAAAGATTTATTCATTTTTATTTTATGTGAACTAGTATTTTTCTGCATGTATGTCTGTGTGAGGGATCCCCAGGAGCTGGAGTTATAGACAGTTGTGAACTGCTGTGTGGGTGCTGGGGATTGAACCCGGGACTTCTGGAGGAACAGCCAGTGCTCTTAACAACTGAGCCATCTCTCCAGCCCCCTATAAATTATTTTAAAGAATGGCTTGAGATAAATGCTATCATTGAAGTGGAAACTGTAACATATTTGTAGATCATTCATAATGTCCATTATTGAGAATGTATCAAGTATCCAGTGAGTCACTGATTTCTCTGTCTTGATAAATCTATATCTGTCTCTTTGCCTTTCAACCCTTTTATCAATAATTGGGAATCTAATATAGCTTGAGCATTCTTAATGTGAAACTCTTGGTTATCCAAAACATTTTGAGCACTGACATCATGCTCAAAAGGCTTGACTTTCAGAGCACTTTGGAATTTTTACATCATGTTACTAGACTGTAAAGTGTGTGCACAAGCCTCCTCTGAACTCTGAAACACTTTAGTCCTAAGAATTTTGGATGAGGAATAAGCAGCATGTACATGCCGGGTGCTGTACTGGGCATGTTGTGACAATTTGCTTTTAAATTCTTCTTGTAGGTTAGCAATAACTATTTTCATTTCATAGCTGGGAAGCTATAATGGAATGAGTAACTTGGCAAAATTCACTGACAGTAAGTAGTTTGGCTGGATAGTTTAAATATAATACTTCTATAGCGTATGTGTGAATAATTTCTACGACACTGATCGTTCTGTATTATTTAAGTTCTTTCTGGTTTGTGGTATTTAGGTGCTAGACTTTCTCACCATCATTCGCTACGTCAGTTCTCCAGAGAGCCTCGGTACTAGTGCTGGGTTCATAGTAGTGCCGCGCAGATGTCACTTATCAGGCTGATTATTCCTATTGTGTGTCATAATAAAACTCATTAAAATTTAAGGTTTTTAGAACTAAAGAAAATGTCTTTTACAATGTTTATGGATTATGTGCCTCTGAAGTTTAAAGTGACTTTTACTTTAAAAATGATGACGTCATGTATCCTTCACTTTCAAACAGGTACCAAGTACTTGCCTTTGCGACGGATGCGGATAAGAAGCAGGAGACGGAACAGCAAAAACTCGGTTCTGGAAAAAGACTAGTTGTAAGGCCTTTAATATATAAAGATGTCGATGATGCCATATATTGTCATATTTGTTAGAGAATTCTTGGAAGAAAGTGAAAGATATATTTTGATAAGTTTTCTTATACAGTTCTATCAGTGACAGAGATTGAATTGGGTATTGTTGAGCTGAGGAACATGTCCATCTACATGCCATGATACACCAGAACATAGGGAACACCACTACAGCTGTACATTTAAGAGATTATAAACCAACACAAAATTTTAAACACCCTTTAAAAATTTCTACTTTCTTATCTTTCTTTCTCTCTCCCCTCTCTCTCTTTTTTTCTGGGCTTTAAAATCTTTATTTTCCATTGAACTAGAATCTCTAAAAACATACTGTAGCTGAAGTTTTCCTGTGTCCTGCCTGGTCCTGCAGCCACTCAGACCCAAGTAAACACACAGAGGCTTATATTACTTATAAACTGCATGGCCATTAGCTCAGGCTTATTACTGACTAGCGCTTACACTTAAATTAACCCATAATTCTTATTTATGTTTAGCCACGTGGCTTGGTACCTTTTCTCAGTTCTGCCTTCACATCTTGCTTCCTCTGTGTCTGGCTGGTGACTCCTGACTCTGCTCTTCCTTTTCCCAGAATTCCCCTTGTCTGCTTATCCCACCCATACTTCCTGCCTGGCTACTGACCAATCAGCATTTTATTTATCAACCAATCAGAACAACACATATTTACAGCATAGAGAATGACATTCCACAGCAACATACATAGTAGGTCAGTATTAAACTGACTCAACAGGTTGTATGTGTATATTTACACACACATACACACATATGCACACACTTACACATTTACACAGACACACACACACACACACACACACACACACACACACCAGGACTTTGAAGGGGAGCAGGAGTATATATAGCATATGGGAGGGGTTGGAAGGAAGAGTTGGGGCAGTGAAAGGATATACATACAGTACACATATGTGAAATTAAAATAAAACAGGTGAATTTCTAGATGCATATGACCAACCTAAATTAAATCAAGATGAAGCAACTATTTCTTTCACTTTTTAATTGAAAATAGATTTTTCATACAATGTATTCTGATTATGTCTTCCCTGATCCCTACTCCTCCCAGATCCTCCCACCCAAATCCACCCCTTTATCTGTCTTATTAGAAAACAAACAGGTATCCAATAATAATAATAATAATAATAATAATAATAATAATAATAATTAGTAATAATAATAGTAAATAAATAAAATAAGAAAAAATAAATAGGAAAGAACAAAGGAACAGAAAAAAAGCCATTGTAACAACACAAGAAAACCATAAAAACAAAATGGGAAACTATAATGTATAAATATAATATCTGTAAAGTGGGGAAAAAATAAAGCTCAGACAGAGCATTATGAGACAAAAAATACCTCCAGAAATGCCATTGAGTTTGTTTTCTGTTGTCCATCTACTGCTGGGCGTGGAGCCTGGCCTCCACTGTGGTTTCTATACCCAGTGAAACTCCACGGGAGAACTGATTTTTTCCTGTTCGGCAGTTTGTCCACTGGAAATAGCCTCCGGGTTAGGGACGGGGCTTGTGTCTGCTTCCCTCTCAGCACTGGGACCCCATCTGGCTCAGGCGTGCATGCTGCCAGCCCTGCTGTGTCTCCCAGGTCTCCTCCTCCTCCCTGGCTCTCACACTCTGCCTCCTCTTCCGTGTGTTCCCTGAGCCCTGAGGGACGGCTTGATGGAGACATCCCATCTAGGACGGAGTGTGCCAAGGTCTCTCCCTCTCTGCACATTGTCCAGCTGTGGGTCTCTGTGTTTGTTCCCGTCTGCTGCAGGAGGAAGCTTCTCTGGTCGAACAAGACACTGATCTATGGGGACAGCAGAATGGCATCAGGAGCCATTTTATCGCTGGGTTCCTTTAGCAGGATAGTAGTACGAAAATAGCTTTTGAAACTGACGTGCTCCTTGTCGGTTTCACACATGTGCGCATGTCCTGCCTGGTCACAGTTATCCTTCCGTCTCCTCACCACCCACTCCTGTCAGCCCCTCCTCCACCACGTTCTCGCCTTACACTCACGTTTTGTAAAAACACCTCTTTAAAAAAATAGATTTTACACATTCATTTATTTTTTTATTTACTGTGTTTGTGTGTGACCATACCCATGTGTGCCTGTGTGTGTTTATGTGTGTCTCTGTGCGTGTGTATGTATGTGCGCATGCACACGTGTGTGTTTGTGTATCTGCCAGTGGACAGCTTGCTGAGTTGGTTCTCTCTTTCTATCATGTTCTGGGAATTGATTACAGATCTTCATGCTTGGTAGCAAGTTTCTTTATCCCCTGAGCCATTTTGCTGACCCAGAAAAACATCTCTTTAATGTGAAATTTTGTACATTATATTTCCCTGTTTATATGAGTTTTCCTTGGACTAATTTTTAGTTTTTTTTCCTTAACACTTATTTTGAGCAGTTCAGATTCTGATGTCTTCCTCCCTCCCTCTCCTCCTCCCCCGTCTGTGTCTTTCAAGTTTAGTACTTGCTGAGTCTCCTGCATCTGTGAGTTTACAGTTTTCATAAAATAAAAGAAATTGGGCCAATCGATTCTTCAGATATTTTGTGTGTGTGTGTGTGTGTGTGTGTGTGTGTGTGTGTATGTGTGTGTGTATGTGTGTGTGTGTGTGTGTGTGTGTGTGTGTGTGTATCTCCTTTCTATGGACTACTCTAATTATACATATACTTAACTTACTCAAGACTGTCCCATGGCTCACAGATTTTTCTTTTCATTTTGTTCAACTAATTAATTAACCTTGCAATGGCAAAGATTGCGTCTTGGGCCTCATACAGCTTTTTACCATTAAAAAGTCATTTATTCTTGCTCTTTGTCTTGGAATAATTTTTATTGCTGTAATTAAGATTACTAATAACTTTTTTTCTAGTGGAATGAAACCCATTTGGTATAGATTTCATTTCTGTAAATTCAGTTTGAATGTTTGTATCTCCAATATCTCTATATAACTTTTTGAAGATATGAAATAGTTATAATACTTATTATCTTGGTTTTCTAATTCTTAACATCTGTATCAGTTTTGAGTTAGTTTCAGTTGATTTATTTCTCTTCTTTGTAAATCACATTTCCTGCTTGGTTTTATTTGCATGATTGGTAATTTAAAAGTTATTATTAGATGTCAGATACAGTCAATTTTATTTTGTTACATTTTAGATATTTTTGAATTATTACAGGCTAAGCTTAGTCCTGGAACACAGCTGTTTGAAAACAGTTTGACCTTTTTGAGCATTGTTTTAAAGATTTATTAGGTGGAACAAAACTACTTATTGTACAGCTAATTTTCCCCACTCCTGAGACCAGATCCTTCTGCGTGCCCCGCCAGTGCCCCAGGGCCATGAGCTTTTGAGCATAGATTCAGTCCTGTGTGGATGTCGGGCACTGTTACCTGGAATCCTGGGGGTGGCTTCCCTGGCCTTCTCTAGTTTCTTTCTGTGAATGTGCTGCTGCATTCTCAGGTGGACATTTGAGGTAAACTTTCCATAGGTCTCCCAGGGTTGCTTTCCTCATTGAATGTGTTGTGAACTCTAACTGCCTTGGTTTCTCTGGACTCTGAATTCATCTCCTCAGTTCAGTATGTCTTCCCTGCACCCTGGTCTGAGAGATCTCCTGTGAGACTGCAGGGGACATATCACCCACTATGGTTGTTTTGGGAGTGTAGCATCATTTTTCTTATTATCCTACAAGCCATTGTTTTATGTGTTCTGTGCATTTTGTGATTATTTCAGGTGAGATGCTCTCTTCTCCTATTGTTCCTATAAATTTAAAGGGACTCTTCAAATTCTTTTGATCTATTCTTTCCTCACCCACCCTCATGTTTTTTTTTATTTTATTTATTTTTTTGAGAAAGGGTCTAGTGTAGCCTAGGCTGGCCTTTTACTATGTAACATACCCAAGATTAGACTTAAACTCTTTAATTTATTTTTATTTTTTTAACAATTCCATACATGTATATACTAGGTTTTGGCATTTAGAAATTATTTATTATTTTTATTTTATATACATTGGTGTTTTGTCTGCATGCATGTCTGTGTGAAGGTGTCAGATCCTCTGGAACTGGAGTTACAGACAGATGTGAGCTGCCATGTGGGTACTGGGAATTGAACCCGGGTCCTCTGGAAGAACAGCCAGAGCTCTTAACTGCTGAGCCATCTCTCTAGCCTGGTTTGGGGCATTTGAATAACCCCCACTACCCTCCCATTCCCTCATTAAACACTTTCTTCCTGACAGGGCTTCTCTTACTTGAGCACCTTAAAATCTTATTTGAACCTCCTGAGGTAATTGTGTTTGCTTATGTCTTAGTCAGTGTTCTGTTGTGAAGAGACACCATGACCATGGCAACGCCTATAAAGGAACATATTTAATTGGGGCAGGCTTACAGTTGAGAGGTTTAGTCCATTATCATTATGGCGGGGAGCATGGCTGCATGCAGCAGACATGGTGCTGGAGAGGTGGCTGAGAGTTCTGTATCTGGGTCATCAGTCAACAGGAAGAGAGAGAGACACTGAGCCTGGCCTGAGCATCTGAGACCTCAAAGCCCATCCCCAGCGACACACTTCCTCCAACATGGCCACCCCTACTGCAACAAAGCCACACCTTCTAATAGTGCCACCCTTTATGAGCCTGTGGGGCAATTTTAACCACCATAGCTTGTGAGAACATGAGTGGGAATTTACTGAAATAGGGGTAACTTACCAGAGTCTATACCATGGAAGAAAATAAACCCCTTCCCATAGCACCCATCAATTGCCATAGTTCTGCAGTGAGAGCAGGGCCCTGAGAGCTCTTTATTCATGCATGGTAAGAGGGTGACATGTCTACTCTGATGTCACTCTTGTGCAGGTAAGCATAGCCAGTGAGTTCAAGAGTGCAATGGCCCTGTCATGTCCAGAAGGCACTTTTCATGCCGTTCCTCCCCAGCATCTGGTTCTTATATTCTTCCTACTTCTTCCCCAGGATTTCTTTAGCCTTGGAGGGGTAACACAGATCCTGTTTAAGGCCAGCATCCCAGAGTCACTCATTCCCCACACTCTGACCTGTTTTGGGTCTCTGTCTTAATCATCACTGGCTGAAAAATGCTTCCCTGTTGGAGGCTGAGAGCAGGACTAATCAGTGGGTATAAACATAGTGTTAAGAAAGCAGTTTGAGGGCTGAAGAGATGGTTCAGAGGTTAAGAGCACTGACTGCTCTTCCAGAGGTCCTGAGTTCAAGTCCCAGCACCCACATGGTGGCTCACAACCATCTGTAATGAGATCTGGCGCCCTCTTCTGTATACATAACAAATAAATAAATCTTAAAAAAAAGAAGGCAGTTTGATTCCATGTCCATTTTGAAAAAAGGACAGCAGTAGGTTTTCCCCTAGGGTCAGTGACCTCCCCAGCTCTTGGCCAGGTTTATGGAAAAGACATGAGTGCACTCTTGAGGAGCAATCCCTAAATACAACCAGAAGAGATGTGTTGCCCCCATAATGCCACACCACATTGCTGTGGTGAGCACATCTCGGCAGGCACGTTACTGTATTGTAGCTGATGGGCCTACTGATGACTTTCCCCAGACACAAAGCACCTGGCCTTAAACTCTCAGTCCTTCTGAATGCTGTGATTGCAGGCATGGCCCACCATGGTTGAGCTTATTTCCTTTTTACATGTTACTACTGTTGGTTATTAGACACTAACTGAGGCTGCTCATTTCTTCTTGGTGCAGTTTTTGTCTTTTTGTGAAGCTATCCTTACTTATATCCTTACACACATATCAATTTAAAAATATTAACTCTTGCTGAATTCTAAACACTTTCTGCATGTGTACTTTATGTTTTTCCTTTTACTATTGCAAGAAGCATTTCCTGACTCTTGAGCATACTCCGTGGCAGTAGACCTCTCTTGGGGTAGTTCTTAGTGTAGAGGAGTCAGTCCGTCTGTCCTGTCGTCACTTGGTGATGGCTCAGTGGAGGACTGCATATGGATGCATTTTGTTACAAAACATTGTTGGTAACAATATTAGCTGTGGGTTTTATTGAGTATGATTTATTGATTTGCATGATAAATATGGTAGCTTTAAAAGAATAAATTTGTTTTTAAACTGATACATAAAAACATGAACATTATACATGTACATGGAGTGCCATGTGATGTTTTGATTTGTGTATACATTGTTTAATATTTAAATCAGGTCTAACAAATCAAACTTCTCCAAAATCTATCATTTTTAAAAAAAAAGATTTATTAGCTTTTATGGATAGTTTGAATGTACGTGTGTATACCACATGTGTGCCTGTGGAGGTCTGAAGAGGCCATCCATCAGATCCCCCGTAAGTAGAGTTTGACGGTTGTGAGTCCCCATGTGGAGCATGTGCTCTCAACTGCTGAGCCATCTCTCCGGCCACTGGCATTTCTCTGTGGAGAACATTCAGACTTCATTGCTCTGCTTATAAAAGAGTGATATTCTCACGGAAGGATTCTTGAATAGTCACATTATAGAAGCATTAATGAGCTGGAAGCCAGTCTACAAGTGATCTTACAGAGTCCAACATTCGTGTATGTAGTCCGTTACTGCGCCCACTGTTCCACTGCTCCTGAAGCTCTTCCCAGCCCCGCACATAGCTTTCCTGATGAGTGCTCTGGAATCACTGAGTACCAATATCGTCTGGTAAGAGATAGGCTAAAACCTACAAATACTAGCCACAGTGATGGTAGGCAAGCCAGCCTCAAAACCAACCCAGGAAAGTAGACATCTTGGTTTGCTATAAAGCAGTTTCTTCATTTACGTTGATATGAAAGTGACGGACAGTCTACATCACTGTTGGGTTTTGCTTTTCAGATGGACTGGACTCTGAATATTGGAGAACAAGCTCTTGATATTTGTATCATCCCTTTCAACCAGTCTGCATCTTCTGTTTTTGTTCTTGGTGAGAGAAACTTTTTTTGCCTGAAGGATAATGGGCAGATTCGATTCATGAAGAAGCTCGATTGTAGTCCCAGCTGTTTTCTCCCGTACTGCTCAGGTGGGTACAAAGATTTTCTGTTATCCTTTCCGGATCTCACGTATATCACGTATCACGTATATACACATATATCAACATGCATACACACATCAGAAAAAGCCACACTCAGACACATATTTTAAACCTCTAGGAAAAGAGTTTTATACTGAATATATAATGGAACCTTTAACTTCCATAGTTTTAGTAGACATTTGATATAAGCCCATGTGGTTTTGTCAGCCCTTGGACTCTGTAAGATCACTTGTAGACTGGCTTCCAGCTCATTAATGCTTCTATAATGTGACTATTCAAGAATCCTTCCATGAGAATATCACTCTGTTATAAGCAGAACAATGATGTCTAATAGAATGACTTACAGTGAATACCTGTCAATCGTTAGTTTAGATGTGTGATATGTTAATAAAATTCATACCTTCTGGATGAAATGCGAATACCTTGGCTGATATCCATACTTCCTGTCTATAAAATGATTTGTTTCTTTTTTGCTTTTGCTTTCTTGAAGTTGAAAGCTAATTTCTTATCACTTAAAATCTTTATGTGTTAAAATCAAGATATTACAATTAGCGTGTGATAAATTTCCTGAAAGAGACCACAGTGCACCACTTTGAACGGCCTCTTCCTTACTGTCTTCTTTCTGTATCTTCACCCTGCAGTTTCTGAAGGCACAATAAACACCCTGATTGGAAACCATAATCACATGCTGCACGTTTACCAGGATGTGACGCTGAAGTGGGCCACACAGCTCCCCCACGTTCCTGTGGCAGTCAGGGTGGGCTGTCTGCAGTAAGTGGTTCAATTTAACTTTTATGAAAGGATTTTTGTTTAGTCTCACTTTTTAGCCCTGGCTGGCTTTGAACTCATAGCACTTTTGCCTCAGCCACTGCACCTGGCTCTTATTAAATACCTTAGACAAGGAGTTCTGTAGAAATTTTGTGGTTTCACTGAAGTGTTGTAGTGTGACTGTTAATAGTAGAATTTTTTTTTCTTGGAAAAGTATATAAAAATTCCTTAATTAGCACTATTAATTATTTTCACTTACTATTTCTAAGAAGTTACTCCTTTAGAATTAAAGGTGAATAGTGTTGAAGAGAACAGGGAGATACTTTTCCTGGTGGATTATTTTCTTTAATGTGAAAACAGAGAACCACACTTGCTTGTAATTCAAAACTTGCTTCAGACTTGCTTATGTTATGTGATGCGGAGTTGCCTATGTTCATGTGCTTAAACAGTTCAGAGTGTAGGGCAATTTTGCACTTGAAATGAAAGAAAAATAAAATTAATATCAGTATTAAACTCATGACACAGTTTGCCAGTGAGTAGCTTCGAAAGGCTGTTAGTGTAAGAGTTGAACTCCTGAACTGTTGAGCAGTTCAGCTCGTGTATCAGGACTGAAGAGCTAAACTGGAGCCTAGAAACAACTTCTCTAAAGTCTCCACGGAGACTCAGATCCCTTTCATTCTGCTCATTAGAATATTTATTGCGGAAGTTTCCACTGATACCCATAGTGTCCAGTCAGGATGATTTCTTCCCCAAATGAGGAACTGGATGTTTACTGTTGGATACAACGAGGGGCACTCACGGTTGTATTAATGACTAAGCTATAGCATGCGCATTCCCAAACTGAAGCCTGCGTCTTGAATACACTGAGTATTTGTATTATTTTATGTGTATGGGTCTTTTGCCTCCATGTGTGTCTGTCTCATGTGTGTGCCTGGTACCCAAGGAGGCTAGAAAAGGATCCCCTGGAACTGGAATGGTTGTGAGCCACCATGTGGGTGCTAAGGATCAAATCCAGGTTTTTCAATGAGAAGCAGTGCTCTTAACTGCTGAGCCATCTCTCTAGCCCCCAAACACATCCATCCATCCATCCATCCATCCATCCATCCATCCATCTATCTATCTATCTATCTATCTATCTATCTATCTATCTACCTACCTATCTATTCATTCATTTTTAAAGCTGCTTCCCCCTTGAGTAGGATGCAGGACTCCTAAATTCATGTCTTCAGCTACAGGAGGAATGTTTTTATTACCATTTTCAGATCATTTTACTGGTTCTGAGGCTCCCTGGAACTCACAGACATCCACATGCCTCAGCCTCCTGAGTATGGAGATTAATTACATGGGCCACCGTACTGGCTCATTGGAGATATTTACCTTTGATACTTCAATAGGTTGACACAGGTGCTACCTACATTCTGGAACTTGAAACATGATTGAATCCTTCATAGTTTGCTGCACGCATGTCCACAGGAGAGTCGTGCACCGAGTGCATATTGTGTTAAAAGAATGTTCCTTTTTAAAATCAGAATATCATTGACAAAGTTTACAGCTCCTTCCATGTTCATACTTTTAAATAAATATTATCAAGTCTCAGATAGATGCTGCTTCCTTGTATTTTAGGAGAAAGGGCCATCATTTATTTCTCATTGCTGTGCATTTAACAGGAATTATAGTTTTTGTTTTTTAGTATCCAAGTAATAAACTATTTGAAATTGGCTTTTGCAGTGTCCACCAGATTTTTTAAAAAAATTTCATCCAATCAGACTCACCAGACATTTTACATCAAATTTAGTTAGAAGAATTTAGAACTGGAAAACCATCTTGCCAGCAGGAAAGTGTCAGCCGTTTCTCTTCCTGGAGAGTAATTCTTACAGCAGTTTATATATTCATCCAAGAGCTATTCTCTTTGGTCCCATAAGTGACCACTAGGTGCAAAAAGACAGATGTCCCATGGTGGGTTTGTGGCTCACCTTGGCTGTCCAGGAAGAGGGGATGTAATTCTATTTTAATATTTTATTTATTTATTTATTTTTTTGTGGTTTTAGAGATTAAACCTAGAGCCTTGTATATATTAGGCAGTTTTTCTGCCTCTGAGCTATACACCAGGCTAGGAGCCAGTATCTTTACTTACTAAAAAAGTCATATATATATATATATGTATATATATATATATATATATATATATATATATATACACACATATAGATGGTATTTTGTTGAAATAGTAGTTTACATCATATACAAGACTTTCAAAAGTTACCTTTCTCCAGGAAATGCATATATTTTAGGTACCTATACTTCAGAGAAAAGCCTATATTTCTTGTAGCTTTTTAAAGATCCTAATTCTAAGTAACAAAATGAAAATGTTACCACTAGTATTTTCATAATTTACACGTAAATTCTATTCATTTCTGTTGGAGATTTAAAAAATGTATATATACCTTTAAAGGATAAAACCAGATTATGCCTGCAAGAATTTCATGGCTTTTAGTTATTCTGGGAAGGGCTGGCACAAGCAACTCCCTCTTGTTGGTGTGAGGCAGGGTTTGGTGATAAAGCGTAGGCTGGTGTCACACTTCACATTCTCCAGTCTCAGCTTCCCAAGTGCTGGGAGTACAGGCAAGCACTGCCATGCCCAGATGCCTCTGTTTGAGGTCTGACATCTTCCTGCCTTGTCTGAACCATGTTATCCGGATGCATTGTTCATGAACCTTTTGCTGGTTCATTCTCCACTGACCCACGATGACGGGCATTTTAGTTGCTTTTCTATCACTGTAATAAGACACCATGACCAAGGCAACTTATAAAAGAGAGCATATATCTGGGGTTTATAGTTTCAGAAGGTTAGAGCCCATGACCATCATGGCAGGGATCTGGCTGCAGGCAGGCGTGTAGGTACATGCTGGGAACAGTTGCTGAGACCTTACATCTCGAGCCACAAGTGTGAGGCAGGACCAGAGAGTTAACTGGGACGTGTAGCAGGCTTTTTCTTTGGGGCCACCAACCAGCTCCCCAGTCGTGACACCGAGACTTATTATTAGTTTTGAATGCTTGGCCTCGCTTAGGCTCGTTTCTGGCTAGGTCTTTTAACTTAACCTGTTTCTCTTTATCTGCCTTTTGCCTTGGGGCTTTACCTTCTTTCTGTGTATTCCTTTCACCGCTTCTTGTGTCTGCTGGCTGGTGGCTGCCTGGCTGGCCCAGGCATCTCCCTCGTTCTGTCCTGTCTTCTCCTCTTTCATTCCCTTTCTCTCTCCTCTCTCTCCTATTTATTCTCTCTGGCTGGCAGCCCTGCCTGTCTCTCTCCTGCCTGGCTATTGGCTGTTCAGCTTTTTATTAGACCAATCAGGTGCCTTAGGCAGGCAAGGTGCTACAGCAACATATCTTTACATAATTAAACAAATGAAGCATAAACAAATGTAACACATCTTTGCCCAGTTAAAATAATACTCCACCACAGGGAATAGCATGGGTTTTCGAAATCTCAGAGTCTGCCCCCAGTGACACACTTCCTTCCACAAGGCCACACCTCCTAATCCTTTCTGAATAGCTCCATCAACTGGAGTCCAAGTATTGAACTATATGAACCTATTTGGGGCATTTTTATTCAAACTGCCACACCAGGAAACGATTTGTCCTGGTTGGTTTGGTTAGATACCACATTAGTGGTAGGGAATAAGTCAGAGATGTCAGGGAGTTAGGACAATAACCCTTTTGGCTCAATTCAAGCAGTTGACGTATAGAAGTGGCTGAGGTCATCCATTCTGCTTGCTTTGTGGGTGACACACTAGCATCTCAAAAATGTTGTTCATGCTCCTATGCCAGAAGCTGTTCTTACACAATGAAACCTTTACAGAGGCAAGAGTTCTCTGAAGGCTGGTAGGTTCCATTTTAAATAGGTATAAGTTAGTTTCAGGAGCCAGTACCTAGAGGACAATCTTAACGTGAATCTTGATCTCAGAGAGCAGACTAAAGGAATGCTGGGAAGAGGAAGAGCAGAGTCAGGAGTCGCCAGCCAGACACAGAGGAAGCAAGATGACAAGGCAGAACTGAGAAAAGGTACCAAGCCTTGTGACTAAATAAAGTAAAAGCTATGGGTTAATTTAAGTGTAAGAGCTAGTCAGTAATAAGCCTGAGCTAATGACCAAGCAGTTATAATTAGTATAAGCCTCTGTGTGCTTACTTGGGGGACGTGAGTGGGAGAGATTTGTCCCGACTGCCGGCAGGCCGGGACACAGAAAAACTTTCAGAAAGATAATTTCCCAAGTATCCAAAAGTATGCATGGCTGTCTAGCACCAGTGTTCTAACCTTGGGCTCTACTAGCATTTTGTTTGTTGTAATTGTTTCAGGCTATTTCATCCCCCAAGGTCGACTTAAACAGTGTGGGGAATTGTAATAGGCCAGGCAGAAATTAAGATATTCTAAAGAGACATTTTTTGTCTTTCAGTCTAGAGTACCAGACTGTCCAAAGAAGGGACCCCAGAGATGTGGGAATTCCCCAGGAATTTCATGTTGGGAGAACCTGTCTCCAGGCTAGAGATTTCACAGCTCTAACATCTTGTCAGGCCACCCTAGAGCCTGAGGCGGAGGCTGGGCAGTGATGTGTGCTAGGACTGCTTAGGGATTCAAATCCTTGGCCTTCTGCTTGAACCTTAATCTCACTTCAGGCCTTTTGTGGATCTCTTTGTCTCTCTTGCCAATGTAGCCACATCAAAACAGCTCCCTTTTTTGCTTTCCATTATTAAAAGTTTTCATTGTAGTTTTATCAGAATTTAAAAGTGATTTTTAATAACTTAGCATAATATGCTTACGGTACTGGCATAAAAAGAGACATGTAGACAAATGGAACAGAATCCAAGATCCAAGCATGAATTCGTAGAACTTCAGCCATCTGATATTTGACAGATACCAAAGCACACACTGGAGAACAGAAAGCGTCTTCCACAAACGGTGCTGGGAAAACTGATGTCCGCAGGTCAAGGAATGAAATTAGACCCTGTCTATCCCCTGCACAGCACTAACTCCAAATGTGTCACAGACCTGAATGTGAACCATGACACACGGAAACTACTAGAAGAAAACAGGCAGAACCTACAGGATAGAGGTGCAAGAAAGGCCCACGAATTGGGGCCAGCAAATGAGGCCTCCCTCATAGACCTGCAAGGCTTCTGCACGGCTAAAGAAACAATTAATTAAGGGAAAGCCCAGAGTGGGAGAGAGTCTTTGCCAGGAATTCTTCCGGCAGAGGATCAATACCCAGAATATATAAAGAACTCAGAAAAGAAAGAGTCAAAAAATGAATGACCCATTTCAAAAATGGGCGTGGGGTGTGGACAGAGTTCTCAAAGGAAGAAATAAATGTGGCTTAGAAATATCTGACAGAATGTTTGTTGTTCCTAGCAATCAGGGAAATGCAAATCGAAACAACTTGGAGATTTCACCTTACCCCAGTCAGAATGGCAAAATCGACAAGACAACAGATAACAAATGTGGAGGGGATTGGGGGTGGAGACCAGGGCGGCCGCCCAGGAAGTCAGTGTGGACAACAAGGGAAGAAAAAGAGCCCAGGAACAGGACAGCAAGCAGGGTGCATGGGAGCGGGTGGAAGGGGGAAGGGGAGGGGGGACGTGATGTAATTTTAATATCGAAAAAATAGTATAAGAAAGCCATTATTGTTAAAGTTATAAACACCAAAATAACTTCTGCTTTTTATTACATGAAGAGTGAACCTATCTGTTAGAGACTTTCTTGGATGAATGTGTTTATGTGTAGAGGAATTCACTGCTCCTTTACTGTAGCTTTTCCAGTGAGTATGAAACACTGGATTCGGATCAAGTGCGTGTAATTATCCCTAATAACAGCATTTTGCTCAGAAACTGACACACTGTTCCCCCCGCCCCACACTTACTTGGCAGCCCTGGTTCTACCTTGTTCCTCCTTCTACTTTGATTCTGAGCCTACACCTCCTTTTTGTCCTGGATTAAGACTGATTTATGGGGTGCCTAGCTGTTCTTCTAGTTTAATGATCTCTCTCTCTCTCTTTCTGTCTCTCTCTCTCCTGTGTGTGTGCGTGCATGTGCGTGTGCATGGTTTAGTCTTACAGGGATATGCAATAAGCATTCAGGCTGGAGAATCAGGATCCTGAACGTTTAAATTCCCAGCTCTTACTGCTTCCTTCTGTGTATGAAGTAGACCCTGGCTGAGTGGCTTGCCTCTGCTGTGCTCAGTTTCCCAAGTGGCAGATAAGCATCATCTTGTATTGGTAACATCATTCTCTTGAGAGATGTCAAGTACATCTAAATGTGGAAGCATTTGGAGGGAGGTTGGACATGATGAGAGCCTTTCCAGGCATAGCCTGCAGCCACAGAACCACGCTCTACAGTCAGTGCACCTCACTCCTTTACCTGACAATAATTTCCAGAACTTTGGGGTTTTCTTTGAGGCTTTGTCCTAAATATACATTTTAACTTTTGGCATTTATGTTTTTATCCTTAGCTTCCGTCGATGTAGTGTGGGCTAGAGTGTTTTTCCATTTCTTCTCTGGATTTTCTAGTTTATTTTGTCTTTGAATCTCACAACAACTCGTTACCATGGTTTCCTTCTACACATTTCTTTTGCATTTGTAGTTTTGTTGGTGGATAATTCCCCCACCATTTAGTATACTCTCTATATTTGCTTATCATACTGAATATTTATGCAGACAAACATGCTGTATGCTGAATAAAGGCTTAAAAGTCATTTTGATTTGTTTTGTGTGAAAGGAAGGGATGACTAGAAAGGCCTTTTAGTTGAAAACCCGATTTGAAGTGTGAAAAAACTGGGACTCACATAGGAGAAAGGATACAAATAAAAAAAATTATATTAGCAATGTCCATGCAGCTCAGCACCCAAGCCATCCTTTACATATGGCCTGCCATTTGGTTGCGCTGCTTTGCGTAGACTGCTATGTGGTCCTTTGGCTTGAGGTAATTATACAAAGAAGTTATTTATCTTTATTGTTGTTTGTCAGTTACGGCTCCAAACTTCAACACGTTCTCCTTATTAAAGCAGGAATCACGTTCTCTGTTGTGTTTTCTGGTGTAAAGCACGGCGTTACTCCATCTTCAGGAAGAACGTAGCAGCCATCAGAGCGCCAGCTTTCTTTTGATTTTGTTTGGTTCCATAGTAAATCTGTTTCATTTGCTTGCTGAGACGTTCAAAAGGCTGCATAGCCCAGGGATAAGGAATTGTATTTAGGATGCTAGTTGGGTGCATAGTCTTTTGTTTTACAAATTAAGTATTTTAATTGTTAAGTTCTACTTATTACCAGTCATCCCCATGGAATAGCCTCCTTAGTCACACTGCCATTGAGTCTGTCAAAGTCTCTTAGGAAAGCAACTCCCAGTCTCAACGGAATACTCTGGGTTGGTAGGAAGAGTACCCTCGTGCTTTAGTTGCTGGTTCTCCAAGCTGCAGCAGATAGGAGGGGTAGACTGAGGTGGGGCAGGGTGGGGGACTTGTGAAATGGAGTTCAGGGGCTGAGGAAAAGTATCTGGTTTTCCCTACTTATGAAAGTTTCACCACCTTAGCTCTAGAGAGCTTTGGCACCAAGTTGGTGCAGGGTTAACAACCTAACAGCTCCAGGTGGACCAAGAAGTTCTGGATAGGAGGGCTCACTTGACCTATGACACCTGTGAAGGCTTCCGACCAGGGGATCCACACGTGGAGCTACCACATGACGACTGCAGGGGAATTCACCTACTACAGATGGATTCCTCCATTCCCCGAATCACCGCTTTCCATCCTATAACCCCCCGCCCCCCAGATCCCCACAGCACATGCGCAGTCTCACTTCTTCCCAGGGCCTGCGGTCCTCCTGCTGTGGTTATAGCCCAGTTCTGCTCTGGAGATGCCTGTCTGCTGTCCCTCGTTTCCACGTCACCTCCGTCAATCCCTGTGGACACATGCTGACTGAGAACTACATCTATGTTTATGTCGCTCCTGTCTTGGAATACTTGGCCCTTGCTGGAACTGGAATTTGACCTGCTTTCAAAGTTCATGTGAATTTATTTTTTTCTATATATCTCTGTTTCGCAGAGGGGAAAATGTCAGCTGCTTAATGGAGAATATAAAGGGGAAAATAATGAGGTTTTTTTTTTTTTGGTGTGTGTGTGTGTGTGTGTTAGTTTTTTTTTTTTTTTTTTTTTTATTGTGCATGCGCACTGTATGTGGAGTCTGTTCTATCCTTCCCCCATGTGGGTCGTAGGGAGTGGACCGAGGTTGTAAGGCTTGGCAGCAGGGCCTTCACTTGTTTGGCTGTCTCACTGTCTTAGATTTAGTTTCCTTACTGTTAATTCTTGCATGGTCTGTATCTCAGAACTAACTTTGGTACAAATTTGAGTTATTAACAAAATAAACAAGCGTACATATAACTTCCTCTGTAGGCTAATGTTGGATGATTTAAAAGTTAGGATCGTGTGTGTTTACTGGCAGGAAGAGCTTGAGATGCAGAGATGCTTGTCACCGCTGTGTCCCCACAGTTCTGCATCCTTAGAGTCTCACATTCATCTAGTGAGACAGTGTTTCATATGCACGGTGTAACAGTTGAGTAATTCTCTAACTCGTCTAGAGAAGAGGTTTGGGAGAACCATGGTTGGTGCATTTTTGCCCTTCAAAAGAATAGGTATTTTAATCTCACTGAAAGTGAGATTCAAACGTAAAGTATGTCATTCTTGAATAATATTTTTAATAATATGAAAACTGTTATTATTTAAGTCCTCTTTATACTTTGAGCTTGGTGTTTGTAAGTAAATGACATCTTATCTGTTAAAATAGGGCTTTAAGTCTTGGTTAATTGACATCTACACTCCATGGAATCTGCCATCAACAGACACATTCTAAAATGGCAGTCTGTGCTCAGTGGTATGGCTGCTTCAACAGAGAAGAAAACACAATGATCCTGTTCATTAAAATAAGGCTATTTTAAGGTCCAGAGATCATTTACTTGTTAAAAGTTTGTACCGTTCTTACAGAAGACCTGAGTTTGGTTTCAGCACCCACATGGCTCACAATGTCTGTCACTCCAGCTCCAGGGATCGCAAAGCCTCTAGCCTCCATGGGCACCTGCATAACATGCACGTACCCACACAGACACACATGCCTACAAATGACTGAAAATTAAAAAGTCCTTTAAAAATAAGGTTATTTAAAAATCCACAGCCCAGGAAATTTCTGATAGTTTAGTAGTTAAAATACAGTAAAAATATGTTTTGCTTTTGGATGCATTTTTACCTTTCTCATTTGTATTAATTTCTAACAGCAAACTTCTCTCTCCTTGTTCCCTCTTTTCCTTATATTTTAAATAAATAGGTATAAATCATATTAATTAACAGCTGAAAAATTTCAAAAGATTTACTTTTATTCATGTTTATGTGGCTATATCTATGTTTATATTTGTGCATGTGCCCATGGATGCCAGAAGAGGGCGTTGGAGTCCCTACAGCTGGAGTTACAGGCAGCTGTGAGCTGCCTAATGTGGGTGCTGTGCGCCAAACTTGAGTCCTCTGGATGAGCAGCAAGCATTCTTATCTGCTGAGCCATCTCTCTAGCCCCCTAAAGTAATAATTAACTTTACAGTTTTGTTTTGTTCTGTGTTTATTTTATTATATATCTGTTATATATAATAAAATAATGTATATAGTATGTATTATATACATTATTTTAATTTTACATGCATTGACGTTGTGCCTGCATGTATGTCTGTGTGAGGGTATTTTATCCTGGAGTCACAGACAGTTGTGAGATGCTTTGTGGATGTGGGTACTGAGAATTGAACCTGGGTCCTCTGGAAGAGCCGTCAGTGCTCTTAACCATTGAGCCATCTCTCCAGTCCCCCTGTGTTTGTTTTTGAGATGATGTCTTGGCATGTAACCTAGACTGGCTTTAATCTGTACAGTCCGGGCTGGCCTTGAAATTGCATCAGCCTTCCAAGTGCTGGATTGCAGGTGTGACCCACCATATGTGGTTTAATGTTGTTCTTTTTTGGAGACAAGTTCTTGCTCTGCAGCCCATACTGGCCTCGAACTCAAGCTTCTCTTACCTTCATGTCTCCGTGTTGGGATTGCAAGTATGCACAACCATGACTAACTCAACATCTTCTTAGAAGGAGAACTATTCTGACTTGCCCTATATTCAATTTATATTTTGAAAAGAATTTTGCAATAACTTTGTATGTTTAGGAATGTGAAAAGCTTGTACTTAGTTTTTATAAACCTTTGTTAATGATGGAACAAGTAAATATATTTGTTAAGGGCTATTGTTAGGAGAAAACCCCTCTATTTTTCCAGGCACTACCTACCCATTTCCATGCTGTGTGCATGCAGGATGGGCTTGTGTGTGAGTTAGCAGTGGAGTTCCTGTGGAAACAATACCCAGGGTACGTAAAGGACAGACACATATGAGAGATTAAAGAGCAGCACTGAGGGCAATGGAGTGGGGGAGTGAGGCCATCTCCTGGCCTTGCCAGTTTGCAGGCTTCCAGATGGCAGGAAATGCTTTGTTCTTCTCTCAAGCCACGTGTCGTTCTTTAGTATGAATGACATCACCACACTGCTCCGAACATGAATGTATCTAGCACCACGTAAAAAGGCAAAATTTGGAACTTCTTACACAGTTTTATGGAAATAAAATCACACAAATCAAAGTTACAGTCTATTGTAAGGCTTTAAAAATAATGTCATGCTTTTGGGTTCGTGTGTGGTATTGTATGTACTGGAAGTAAAGGCCAGAATGGTATACAGATCAGGCCAGATGTCTCAGGTTTCAGTGGTGTGACCATTTAATGACTTAGAATTGTTACGATTTTCTCATGTGCCATTGAAATGAATTACTTTCCTGATCTGAATTGCTTTAAAAGTAAAGGATATGCACATAAATGATGCAGTTAGCCTGTGCATTCCTTTCATTTAAAAATAGATTGTTATATCTTTGTCAGAAGTAGAAATGTATATTGTTATTTTCTACTTAAGGATTACTTTATTACATCTATTTGCTATTTCTGTACAGATGAGAGCATGTATGGGCATGTGCATGGGATGGTGCCTGTGTGGAGGTCAGAGGACAACTTGTGGGAGTCGGTTCTTTCCTTCACCACGTGCATCCTCAGGTTAGATAGAACTCAGGTTATCAAGCAGGCAGTAAGCACATTTACCTATCTAGCTCTGTGGTTGGCCCAAGAACTGCTTTAAAGAGGAAGGTATTAGTTATTTCTGATAACTTCAGTTCAGTGCCTACTCCATCTTTGCATTGAAATATAGTATAAAACAATATAATATGAATCATTATAAAATACTTATTAACTTGTACATAAATGATGGCAGACCTTGTAAATTTTATTGGTTTCTGTTTTAGCTGCTTTTGTAAAGTCAAATTTGTGTTTTCTGGCATAGAATTTGTATTTATGTGTTCATTCATGTGGTGGTGACAGTGACCACAGAGCCTTGTAGTCTGTACCATCAAGCTACACCTCAGCTCTAGTAGCACATAATTTTGATAGTAAATTCCATAATCTTAACCATCAAAATACTTTTGCATTAATCTTTTAAATCTCTTTTCTCTATTTTGTAATTAGTGTCTTGTGGTGATATTTTATTTGTGCTGAAACGTGATATTTTATTTGTATGTTAATAAATAAAGTTTACCTAGAGATCAGAGGACACAGCCAGCCATAAACAAAAGTCAGGCAGTGGTAGCACACTTGCCGATCACATGGCAAGCAGAGTCTCTGTGTGTTCAAGGACACACTAGGGAACAATCAAGCATGGTGACACACACCTTTAATCCCAGTACCAACCATAGAGACCTGGAGGCCTGTACAGACAGGCAATAACAAGGAAGTGAGGTGGCTTGACTAAGAGCCAATGAGAGGGCAGAACAGCAAGGCAATAAAAGCCTGGGTAGACAGGAAGTAGCTCTTTTGGGAAGCTACGGCTGCATGGTGAGCTAAGGTTAGCTGGTGGCTCTCACTATTTCCCTGATCTCTATGGCAAACTTTATTTATTAATATTACCACATTTCAGCACAAATAAAACATCACCACAGTGTCTCAAAGTTGATCTCTTAATGTTAGTTTTGTTACACAGGTTACTTTTACATGCTAATAAATTTTAGAATAATCAAACAATAGTTTCATGTTCTTATTAGTGAGACTATTTTGGACTGTTCTTGCATTATTTCATTCAAATAAATATCTTTCTCCTAGTTTGTAAATATTTCATGAAAATTTACACTAATTTTCAAGATTATATCACATTTAAATTTAGGAAGTCTGTTTTAAATAAAAATCTTAATTTAGCTTTTAAAAAGTATTTATGTGTGTGTGTGTATGTGCACATGTGCACACGCACATACATACATGTGGCATGTCTGTTGTCAGGGGACAGTATTTTGAGAATCAGTTTTGCTTTCTGTCTTATTGAGGCAGGGTCTCTCTTGCTTCTGCTGCATAGCACACTCCAAGATACCTAGCCCAGGAAGTTTCTGGTTGATTCTCCTGTCTCCCCGTCCTGTTTTGCTATAGGAATGCTGGAATTACAGTTGTGTGCCACCATATCTGGCTTTTTCCATGGGTTCCTGGGATTGAACTCAGGGTGTTTGGCTTGTACAGTTTGTGCTTTTATCCACCAAACCTTCTCTCTGGCTCTTTTGGATTACTAAAATGGATTAATGCATTGCTTTGAGGTTTGCTGAGGCTCATATATAAACCATTTGTATTATCCAACTCATACTTAGATATCACCAGATGATACAAGACCATGGAGAAATTAGGTAGCTCATAGAATCCTTATGAGTTGGGTGAGATTTGATTTTACAAAGGTGTGCTAACGTGAATAATAGTGTTTCATGGGCTCTGTGCATAAGCACACATCATGGCACCGCGCATTTTTCTTATCTAAGCAGTCCTGGGGGTTGAACCCAAGACCTTGCACATGCTAAGCAAATGCTCTACTGCATCGTCACACCCCAAGCCCTAATATAAGCTTTCTACGGCTGGATGGAATCCTCTGGTAGTAGCCTCTAGGGCCTCTCCTGTTTTGAAGGAGAATTACCATTTCCCTCTGAGGTTCTTCTAGGCAATTGGCTTATAGAATGGGTGTTTCTTCTTACCATAGAGGACTGACCCTTACTTGGTTTCTTCATGCTTTACAGCAAGTTGGTATTCAAAAATGTTGGTTGAATGAGTGGATAAATTTATGTATGTAAACAAGACTCAGGACTGAGCTAAAAGACATGCTGTTTTAGACCCTGTATATTTTGTCCTTAGAAAATTCAAAGAGCATTTAGATTGATTTTTCAAATATTTTTGGACTAGAAAGTAGTTGCATGGATCTATGTTAAAATTGTGCTCCTCAATTTCATAGGGATTTAATGTGGTATCAGTAAAGCTAACTTCTCTCTGTGGATAATGGGGATTTACTTGTGGAACATTCATTTGTGTTTTAGTCCATTTTTCTATCTTATTCTTCTAGCCATTGGTGAATATTGGAGAATATACACTCCATATTTAATAAAGGCCACAATTGCCTGAATTTCTCAGCTGCAGAATTATTATTTCCTGTGGTAGTGTCTAAGTTAGGATTTTATTGTTGTGAAGAGACACCATGGCTGTGGCAGCTCTTATAAATTATAGGAAAACATTTAATTGGGGCCTGGCTTACAGCTCAGAGGTTTAGTCCATTATCACCATGACAGGAAGCATGGTAACATGCAGGCAGACTGGTGCTGGAGAAGCAGCTGAAAGTTCCACATCTGGATCTGCAGGCAGCAGGAAGAGACTATGACACTCTGGCCAGGCTTGAGCATCTGAGACCTCAAAGCCTAAACCCAGTGACACACTTCCTCCAACAAAGCCACACCTACTCCAACAAGGCCGCACCTTCTAATAGCGACACTCCCTATGAGCCTGGGGCCATTTTCTTTCAAACCACCACAGGTAGTAGACATGCTTGTATTGTTACTTTAGATGCTGTTCATTTCAAAGAATTATATCTTACTGGCATTGACTTTATGTCAGTAGTAATGGGTTCAATATTTTTCTGTAAAACATTTCTCATACTACTTTAACAAAAGTAGATTTGGTTAACTTCCTGTGAACCATATTAAAATTTTTCTTATTTCCATATTTTATATGAACATATTTTATGTTTTTATCAAACTTATATAAATAGAATCTGGCTACTTGAAATATGTAGTTATCAGAAAGGGAAAAACAGAGCAATAGCAAAAAAGCTAATACCATCATTATATAGTATATCTGATGCTTTTGAGGGAAAATTTCAGAGTTTAATGATGCAACAGAGAAGTAGAAGACTCATTGATATAGTAAAGATCCTTTCTGTCCCCTGCCGTGTGTGTGTGTGTGTGTGTGTGTGTGTGTGTGTGTGTGTGTGTGTGTATGTGTGTGTGTGTGAGAGAGAGAGAGAGCGAGCAAGTGTGTACAGGTAAGAGGAGTTGGTTCTGTCCTTCTACCGTGTAGGTCCTGGGAATTGAACTCAGGTTGTCAGACTTGGAGACAAGTGCCTTACCCCCTTGAGCCATTTACCTGCCTTTGGAAAGAGCTTTAGTTTTTGTAAGTGAGGACATAAACCAGCACAGGCTAATGTTTGTACAGATAGCTATCTAGGTACCAAACAACTTCAAGCCTTATAATGAAAATTTCCATTGTTTCTATTGAAATGCTCTTTGTTGGGGCTGTACAGTTTCACCTGGGGACAAAAGTATAATTATTGAAAAATTATAACAACACTAAATAAATGTACTCTAGGATAGATGAAAATCAGTATAGAATGTTACTTCCACATTTCTTCATTTGTTTGAGTTATATTGTGTCTCATTTAGTCAATAATAGGTCCTGTTCTGTAGACTTCTTCGAGGTTCCTAAGCGTTTTTTTTTTTGTCTGCTAGGGATTGAACCCCTGACTGCATACATACCAGGCCAGGGCTGTACTACTGAGTCACATCCTCAGCTCCATATATATTGATGAATTTATTTGTTCTGTTCATCATACACCCATTTTTTAGATCAAGCTCTGCTTCTTAAGGCCTTACTTAGTTTTTTTCTCTCTAAGGAGATCTTCCCTGAACTACTGTGTGTAGCTTCTCTCAATGTGGCGCATGGTTACATTGCCTTTATGTGAGAGTGTCTTAGAGACCTTTTCTGATTTTGAGAATGGCCTAGAACCTTTGACTTGATAGCAGAGAAGCATAGTACTGTAAGCGTTAGTTTAATGGATACTTTCTTAGAAGCAACTACTAATACGTAATTTATCCTATGTTACATCAGAATGTTTGATTTAGATCTGACCAATTAGTTTCAGTAAGGCTTCATCTAAACAGATTTTCATGCAGAATGCTCACTTTTATTAGCCACAGAACATCCCCTCACTGCTCTTAGACATCCACACAAACTTCTATCATCAGTCTGTCTGTCCATCGTCATCGGCCATTGGCCATATGCTCACTTGTGTATATGTGTATGTTCTTTGGCCTTCCTGGTAGCTCGGGCATGGGAAAGGGAGGCAGGAAGACTTGGTTGTAGGATACTGTTGATTACAAGCAGTCATTTTCAGCAGTCGGCATCTTCACACTGATTCGTAGCTGCCGGATACCAGTGCTGTAGGTGGCAGTCTTTTTATTCGATACCTTGTGTTGCTAGAGTTTTCCTGCCTGGCCCACAGTCAGGACAAAACTCTCTCACCTGCCAGTCCCACAGCCACTCAGACCCAACCAAGTAAACACAGAGACTTATATTGCTTACAAACTGTATGGCCGTGGCAGGCTTCTTGCTAACTGTCCTTATATCTTAAATTAATCCATTTCTATAAATCTATACCTTGCCACATGGCTCGTGGCTTACCGGCATCTTTACATACTGCTTGTCCTGGCGGTGGTTGGCTCCTTCTGCCTTCCTGTTCTTTCTTTTCTCCTCTCTGTTAGTCCCACCTATACTTCCTGCCTAGCCACTGGCCAATCAGTGTTTTATTTATTGACCAATCAGAGTAATTTGACATACAGACCATCCTACAGCAACCTTGGAGTTCTGTTCTTACTAAATAAATCCCATTTAGATCCTTTTGTGCATACATAGCCATGCTGGTATAATAAAAAGTCTGAGCATAATAAACAAAATGAATTTGTATTCATGAAGCTAAATTTGATTTTCTAAATTCAATAGAATTCAATAGTTGCTTTTAGTGTTCATCTGTGTAAATCTACAGTCTCCAAAGCAAGCTATGATGCTTTGTGCTTGGTTGCAAATGGTCTTCTTGCTGATTGGTTTGTTTAGCTCTGTGTTCCTGAGTAGAACCTGTTGCTCACAGTCAGAGTGAGGCCAATGTGGTCTTCTACTTTGGTCAGTACCTTGAAGGCAGGCAGTCTGAGAATTTGTGCTCAAATGATGTTAGATTTAAAATCAGATTCAAAGAAGCCCAAGTTCAGAGGAATTTGGTTTTATCTGCTTGTAATGTGTAGCATGAATCTTAACAGGTCTTATTAATAAAAACAAATCTGAGCTGGGTATTGGGGTGAATGCTGGAAGATCAGAGAAGCAGAACAAGCCACAGGTTCCTCACCTTGCCAATTCCTCAGCTGATCTTGTTTCCTCAGACTGGATGCCTCTCAGCTGAACTGTGCTACTCAAAAGGCTAAAAGCTTAATCAACCATAGTTCCTTATCCTTACGCCTTAAGTACCTTTCTGCCTCCTGCCATTACATCCTGGGATTAAAGGCGTGAGTCACCATGCTTGGCTGTTTCCAGTGTGGCCTTGAACTCACAGAGATCCAGGCAGATCTCTGCCTCTGGAATGCTAGGATTAAAGGCGTGTGCTACCACTGCCTAACCTCTATGTTTAATATTGTGACTGTTCTGTTCTTTGTCCCCAGATAAGTTTATTAGAGTGCACAATATTTTGGGGAACACAATACCACCACAGTAATGTTAGAGAGAGATTGACTGCCCAAGATGTTTAGGGTAAAATTGACTGTGCCAGATGTGATGGTGCATGCCCATAGACCCAGAGATAGGAGATAGCACCAGGAACATAGTGAGCTTAAAACAGATTGGCCTACACAATGAGACGCTGCTTCAAAAAACAAAACAAAACAAAACAACAAAAGTAAAATGAAGAGTGAAGTTTTTAACCAAAATAGGTCATTTTTACCTTTTCTGAACTTGCATTCTTTTATGTTATTTATATATAACTCTTAGTGTTTACTTCTGAATTGGAAAGAAGACAAAAATTCTGGAAAACATTTCTGAAATTGACACCCAAGGCTACAGACTATGTAGCTAAATGGAAGTCAACAAGCCTTCAACTGGGAAGGCGGAGGGAGAGAAGGCAGTGAATGTGATCAAAGCACATCTACATACTTACATGAAAATGTCATGTATGCTACTAAGTCTGTTTTCTTTAGTTTATGGGAAAGTGGTGTTCCCATTTACATTAGAGTAGAATGTCTTTCAGTTTTAATTTTAGACAATTCTGTCATTCCAGGAAAGCCATGAGAATGTAAAGCCTAGCTGTTGTAGGCAGATAAGTTGTGAAACCATTGCTAGGAAGCACTGTGCTGTGAAAAATGCTCAGAAAATGTAGCTGGAGCTGGGTGTGGCGGTGTACACTTGCAAGGCCAGCAGCGCTCACAAGACTGAGGCAGGGGATCACAATTTTGAAACACACCTGCTGTTTGAATCCCAGCCAAATTGGGTTCCAAGTAAGACCCTGCCTTAAAATTTTACAAGAGGAACTGATACGTTTACTCATTCCTGACTCTTGGTAGCAGTTTTCTCAGCAGCCCTTGGCTGTGGTAGTTCTTCTGAGTCTTTAGTGTTCCATGTTGTGTGGGTCAGATCATTAAAAGGTACTTTGTGCATTGTTTACATTCGCATCTGGATACCTAATCTAGTTGAAAACATTTTGGTTCACAGACTGTTGACATGCTCTCATGTTTGGTTTGTAGTCTGGAAATTCTTGAAGTTGCTTCATTGGCATGTTGGGAAGCTGAGGGAGCAAAAGGGCTTTGAGTGAAATTGGACCTGTGACCCAAACTTGGCAGTTCCAGGAGCTTGCCTGGGAGAGCACTCTCGGGGTCAGTACTTCCTTCTGTTGTCTTGAGAGAGTCTTCCCATTTTCTTCCTTCACTGACTAACCTCTGACACCCCAGGCCGGCATCTCTTTCCAACAGAGGTGAATAAACACTCTTGGTATGTGAAGATTAAAGGCCCGTGGCCCCTGCAGGTGCCCTGAAGCAAGTTTGTTCAGAATTAGTTTGGCACCTTCAATGGTGGTTTGTTTAGGATAGGAAACCAAATAGAACTCAATAGTGTATCTTGACTCTCAGCGCGTAGGACTTTTGTTACAAACAACAGAAGAAAGACAAGACTGAGAGAGTGACATTTACCCTTTAAAGGAAAGTTTTTGTCTTTCTGGGCCTGATTATCTTCAAGAATCCCAAGTGAAAAAGAACATTTTAATGAAAATACAGTTCCGTCTGTCCACGAAGGAGGCCTTTGCGGGAGTGATTGTTGACAAGCGGGAGCACACTGCTTTTCTGGGATGTCAGCCCTAGAGGAGAAGCCAGAGGAGAACAACACAGAAATGAGAACCTGATGGCTGCAGGATGCCCTGCTGTGACCACTGCAGGATTCGGTGGGCACCTGAGGAACACGCTCCTGTTGGAAACTCCCTTCCCTTCATAGTGGACATCAGCTTTGTTTGAGAGTGAGAGTCTCTTCAGTGAACTCCACTGTTGTAGAGACATAAAATTGAGCCACAGGACATACTGGGAGGGATGCACTGTAAGGCGCAAAGTGAGTGTCTCTGTGATGTTCATTAGTGGAGGGCTTGGCCTAGGGCATATCCAGTCTGTAACTGTGGGTGCCATTTGACAATCACAGTAGGATGATTCTGGCCCCAGATCTGGCAATCTGGAAGTAAAAGTGGGATCAGCAAGAATGACGGGAAGGAATAGATTCATTTCCCGGCATGCACTTCTCACTCACTGTTTGCAGAGTAAACAATAAAATATATGTTACACATTGTGTGTCACCAATATAACTGGCTTCTGGGAGTTCAGTTGATTATATTCTGTTTAGAAATAGGTGAAAACAAAAGCAGTGTTTGGTAATAATTCTGAATTAGGCTGGTAAAATTGTATATTAAGATTCATGAGGGCTGGGGATGTAATGTAACTCAGTTGGTAGTGTGCTTGCCTAGAATGCCTGAGGCCCCAGGCTGATTCCCAGCACGGCATAAACCAGGCATCATGGTGCACGCCTTGTAATCCAAGATGACCAGGAGTTCAAGTTCAGCTTCAGTGTAGAAAGCGCACAGCCAGCCTGGGCTACATGGACATTGTTTCCCTTTGCTTTTGTTTGTTTTTTAAGGAACCATGAAAATGTTTCTCTTTAGGACATAATTGACATTCTTAAATAGGAATACCATCATCTCATTGAAAATGTCTTGAATGATTATGTCCCTTATGAATGGTTATCAAATACATTTTCTCAGTTAAATATTTAGGATTTTTACCATAGTCAACCTTTTGAAATTTCATTGGGTATAAATTTTATTGCAGTCTTCCCTTTTCTAGGAGCGATACACTATGTTTTCCTTTTTGTTGGTAAATGTAGAATGGATTACTGACTTGAGAGTAAGTGGAAGAGGTGAAGGAGAAGAGAGTTACAGGAGCCCCCGAATTCAGTGATATTCCAATTCAGGAATATTTGTAAAGCATGTCCTTAGTGTGGGGTTATCATAATGCTCAAAGCAGAGGACTGCCACCACGGAGACCTTGGGCAGGGTGTTAATGTCCCCTGCACCTAGCCCCTTCTTTCTGTGAGATGAGTTTTCTGCCGGTTTCTGCCTCCTAGGGTTGCTATGGAGATTGTGTTAACATAAGCCCTTGGGAAGGTGCTAGCTCCTAGTACTACCCATGGCTGTTGTGGCTGTTGTTCGCTACATACACCACTTGGCTTGCTTGAGAGCTTGTAACTAGAGTGATGGAACTGAATCTCTCACAGAAACACAGTTGTTTCTGGATGTCTCTTCTTATTTAGAAGACTGGCTTCAAGTCAGAAAGCTAGACAAAGACTGGAGTATTTCCTTTTAAAAATGATGTAATGCATCACCAAGACATCAGTTAGTGCCCATGTGTGCACTGTGCCCTTCTGGCTCCCTCCCTTTGCTTGGTGGCATCAAGGCTGAACCGTTTCTATGAGAGGGGGTTGGAGACTGTGATTCTTAAAGGGATCTGATTCAGGAAGACAGCTAGTTGTGGTTCCTACAATCAAGGACTTGAGCTAGTCCACACAGAAGCCCGGGCTCACAGGAACTGCCTACTCAAAGCTGGACAAAGGAACAACTCGAACCTTCTTCTGCCCACTGGGTCAGTACACAGCTAACCTGGGATTTTCCTAGCACTCACCAGTCTTGTTGCTATTAATACTCTTGTTCACCTCGAGAAGATCTGGAAGACAGTTATCTGTCTGGTGCTGCCAATATGTTGTTAGGATTGAGGTTCTGTAGGCAGCAAGCCCCGTTGCTTTTGAAGGACATGCAGCCAGTCCGGCAGTCACACACCTTTCCTGTTGCTGGCTGTATTTGGCTGTTTCCCATGGCATCTATGCCCAGACTTTCAGTCACAGGATTACAACTGAAAGATGGATACTGTGTTTTGATGGTCTATCTTTCAGCTGTTCTTAGTTTAAGTTTTCAAATTGCTGCTCTTAGTTTTCAGTATTTCTGGTCAGAAATGTATATTTGATTTTTGTCTGATACATCCTTTTTCCGGTGGGGTGGGGCTTAGGGCAGTTGTATATGATTTATTCATTTGGCTTGACCTAGTTAGCCTGAAGCCAGCTGAATTGATTGATCTAGTTCATGTCACTATTTTTTTTCCTTCTTCCTCAATAATGTTGAACTGGAGCAGAACCATTTATTGTGTGAGTGCTGTCTTCTAAAGTGCAGATGATTATTTACATAGGAGATTTATGTATACTACTTGCATTTTAATCTTGTGGTAGGCAAAGTGTAACTTTGTAAAAGGCACATATTTTCCCCCCTTGGCTTGGCTTTCTGGTATGAAAATTGATCAGTTAACTAGCAATCAAAATAAAAATCTTTAAATATATTCACAACCGTTATGTAGCCAATTTTGTATTATACTTGTGAAGGAAATAGTAATAAAGATATCAATAATGATAAAAATTTAATATTTATTTAACCTTTACTTTGTGTAAGTTGCTAGCTTGAGCTTATTGTGTCAAATAACACCAAGTTTAGGAGAAATAACTGCTGTTATTTCTACATATCACAGTCAGATGACTATGGTTGACAATATTTAAGTCCATGCATCAGAACACCTAGTAGACTTTTGAGTATTCCTAACACAAATGATAGATGGTTGAGGTGATGGATATGGTAGTTACCTAGTTCTTACTACAGACTGAATGTCTAGATCAAAATATGTACTATCCTGTAAATATCTATAACTTTATGACAACAAAATATATGTAAATTAAAAACAATTCACACTAACCAGTACATTTGAAGTAGGCATTGTTATTAATTTTTTATAGGTGAAATAAGAAAGTCTGAGATACACTAGCAAGTTTTTTTAGTCAGTTTTGTTATTCCTGACTTTAGCATCTGGACTATTGGTCTCTATTCTGTTTTTATTACCTTTCATGTTATAAATTATCATGGTAGAAAGTAGATGACACATTCAAACATGGTAGTTGAAACAAACTGTGTGTACGCATGTAAGAAACATTTATAAGAGATGGAGATGCATCTTGATGACACCGATGAAGCGCATTATTTCCACACATCAAGGGATAGCATTATGATTTGATCCTAACAGAGCAGCTGTAACTACTCAGAGGGCTGCCTGACAGTGGTTCTTGTCTTAGGTTGGATTATTTATCAACCTTGGTGATAGTCGGGAGGGCGTTGGAGAATGAGAACCTGGAACCCGTGTTCCTTCCTCTTCAGGCTCTTGCCAACCCTCCTATTTGGCCAAACTCAACTGGAAGTCAGAGGAAGAGGGATCCTTGGATGTAGTGGTCAGTTTCTTCTGGCCAGGATTTAATTGGAAACAGATGGAAAATTTGCAAGGAAAACAGAAAATATCCAGTTCTCAGATGCATTACTGAGAAAATAGTTTCTCAGTGTCAACAAAAATGTCTCTAAATCTTGTAACCTACTTCTTTTCCTAGTTATGGTAAAGAAAATGTAGGTAGGATTCTTTCCTTATAGTTAGTTGCCAGAGTTACCTTTAGGATTTTGGACAGATTAACTCTGGAAACACTTTTCCTTTCCCCATTCCCTACTTTAAAAAAATATGAATAACATTTCTAATACTGTCCCATGTTTGGTAGATTTAATAGTGATTTACAAAATAGTCATACATTTTGAATATTTAATAACACTTAGGTATATCCACATTTTACCATTCTTATTACTTCTCTTCTTTCCCAAATCTTTAGCTGCCCTCCTCCCTGCCCCCAGACCCAGGGCCTAATGCATGTTAGCCTGGAGTTTCACTACTGAGCTGTTGTGTACCCTTATCCTTTTCTATTATTTTTATTTTGAGACTGTGTCTTAGGTTGCGCGAGCCTTGTTTCTTGGTATAATGGTAAGTAAAGCTCTCATGTTTTGAGAAGATTTGTTTATTGTATGCCTACTTTGGAAGGCTATTTTTGCTGGGTATAGAATTCCAGTTCCTTACTAGTCATAGTATTTCAGGACTTCTACTGGCCATCTGGATCCTGTGGACACTATTGAGAAATGAGGTGTTTAGTATATGTTTTGACTCTTTACAGTTCCTTTATTTGGGTGCTTTAAATAATAATTAAAAAGTTAATCTAACTTTGTGTGGACATGCGCGCGCGCGCGCGCGCGTGTGTGTGTGTGTGTGTGTGTGTGTGTGTGTACATGTGCGTATGTGCCCTGACACTTACATGGAGGTTAGAGGACAACTTGTAGGAGATGGTTTCTTTTTGCATATCGTGAGGTTCTAGGGATTTAACTCAGGTTATCAGGCTTGGCACAAGCACCTTTGTATGCTGATTGATCTTGACTGCCCCTTATTTTTTTCAACTTCAATTTTCAGTATTTTTATTAAATAGGTTCAAGGTTATATGTTTATTCTCAGCTTGCTACTTTCTATAATCTTCCTTAAAAAGAGAGTAAAAAAGACTGGAGCATTAAATATTTGTTTGAAGAATGTATAGTTTATCTTTTTAAATTAAACAGCATGTGTGTAGAAAGTCAGAGGATACTTTGGGAGTTGTTTTCTCTTTCTGCTATGGGTTCTGGGTATAAACCAGATTATGAAGTTTGCAAGGCAATTGCTTTCATCAGCTGGGCCATCTCTCTGCCCCCTGGCTCCTCTTTGGTAGCTTTACACGTTCCCTTTTAACATTGATTTATAATTCCTGGGCCCCATGTGTAGCCCAAGTTGGCCTTGGTTCATGCCTGCTTTCCTGACTCATCCTCTCTAGTACTACCATGCCAGGCAAACATGGATTCTTACCAGAATGGTAGTAATTATGGTGGAAGCCACCTGGAAAGGCCAAGGAAAATATAATAAGGTTTCTTTTCCTTCATACGGGACTGTCTGTGGTGGTATTGTGTTCCCCAAAATATTGTGCACCCTAATAAACTTATCTGGGGTCAGAGAACAGAACAGCCACTAGATACAAAGGCTAGAAAATGGTGGCACTCACACCTTTAATCCTAGCACTCCAGAGGCAGAAATCCCTCTGGATCTCTGTGAGTTCAAGGCCACATTGGAAACGGCCAGGCATGGTGACACATGCCTTTAATCCCAGAAAGCGAGGCTTTAATCCCAAGGAGTGATGGCAGAAAGCAGAAAGATATATAAAGTGTGAGGACCCAAAACTAGCAAGCATTTGGCTGGTTAAGCATTCAGGCTTTTGAGCAGCACAGTTCAGCTGAGATCTATTCAGATGAGAACACAGAGGCTTCCATTCTGAGGAAACAAGATCAGCTGAGAAGTTGGCCAGGTGAGGTTTAGCTGTGGCTTGTTCTGTCTCTCTGATCTTCCAGTGTTCACCCCAATACTTGGCTCCGGGTTTGTTTTATTAAATAAGACCATTTAAGATTCGTGCTACAACTGTCCTTGTTCATCCCCAACACCATGTAAACAAATTATTACCTATTATAGTTTAATAAAATGTAATATAAACTTGTTAGCCTTTGTCTTGTAATTTCATGATTAATAATGCATTTTACATGCCAGCTCAGCTGCCCCCCCCCCCACCCCCGCCACATGCCTTCTCTTTAAAATTTTGGAGACAGGTATAGTTGTTTGAATGAGAATGTGCTCTATAGGCCTAGCATACTTGGTCCCCGGTTGGTGGAACTGTTTGGAAGTGTGGCCTTGCTAGAGGGAGTGTGTCAATGGGGACAGACTTCAAGTATATAGTTTTGCCCAGTCTCTGCTCCATGTTTACATTTGAAGATAGGAGCTCTCAGTCTCCCCTTCTTGCAGCTGTGTGCAGCTTGTGACAGTGCTCTGACGTCTTGGCCATGGTGGACTCTCATCCCTCTGGAACAGTAAGCACAAATAAACTCTGTTTTGTAAGTTGACTTAGTCACAGTGTTTTATCACAGCAGCAGAAAAGTAAGCAACAGGCAGCGTCTCACTCAAGATGGCCAGCCTCTAGTTCATGATCCTCCCGTGTTAGCCTCCTGAGTGCCAGCATTGTGAGCGTGTGCAACCCTGCTCGGCTGATAAATGCTTGTTTTGAAGCATTATCTAAAGTTAAGCATTTTGAAAGTGGTAGGAGATTGTGATTTAAAAGGACAAGTTATTTTATCTAATGAAGTCGTAATTAAGGCCATCATACTACTGAAGTATTTTTCATTCTACACATCAAAATCACTTTATATTTTTATTACTGAAATCTTCATAGTATTCCTATTATTCAAAATAAAAACATGGGGGAAAAGGAAGCAAAGAAAAGGAAAGTTTTTGTAACTTTAAAATATGTCTTTTTTATAGTTATTAAACCATCTTAGACTAAAAACGATCTGCTTTTCTTTTGATTCTAATCTGAAAAGGTTTGTGTACTGAATGCTGTCAGCCAGATGTTTGAATTATTAGGTTGATGTTGCAGGGTGGAAAGGATCTGAAGCATTTTCAGTTTTTGAAAGGTTATGTTGTGAAAAATTTGTTTTGTAAGAGTAGACATACAAAAAGCATATGCCTCTGTTATTACCTAGAATCCAATAAGAGATAGCTTTGCAAAAGATTCCCACATGTGTGTGGGATTTGTTGTCACAGTCAGGTTGTTTTAGATACTAGAGTAATTTGCTTCATATTTTAACATTAAAAAATCCCCTCAATTTCTATCTTCATGTGACTCTAGCATGGTGTATTATAGAAGAAGTATAAAATAAGGTACTTTGGCAGATAATTGAGATAGCAAATTTTATAAGCAGTATATTGAATGAAATGATATTTGTAGGAACAATCCCTGTGAGCAATGTCTGTGAAGAGTCCTAAAGCTGTGGAGTGGGGCATCCTGTCCTAGACGTCATAATTAAGAAAATGAGATCTTAAGCAGTCCAGTTATTGGTAGTCACCAGTGATGGCAGTGACTGTAACCTTAGCTCTCATTTGGTTGCATGTATTTGCCTCTAGTGTGTCACCTAGCTGTGTGCATGCAGTAACAAAATTAAGATTTTTCTTTTTTTTGTAGTCTGTCTTTACTGGATAAGAAGTGATACAGTGTTTTGAAGTCTTGAACCCCAAGGGTGTTTATAGTCTATAGTAATAGTAGTAGCAGATATAATTAGCAACCATAAAGAAAGCCTTTTTTATTCCTTGCCTAGAAGGGTACATGCTTTATGTGATTTTTATATTCATGGCTTGTCATAAATCATGTAGAATTTAAAATAATCTTTACTAGTAATCAAATATGCTCTAAAAATGTCCTCCTTAGTATAGTCTTTGCTTTAGCAAATATTTGTTGTATAGAAATTTCTTAGTTTTAAAGACAGACAGACATAGAAAGTATCCTGTAACAAAAAGTGTTACCAACTCAGGTTATGTCCCAGTACATTTGGATGATTTATTTATTGCTGAATGTGATTATAAAGTAGCAAGTTTTGTAGAAGTCTGTAAATGAAGATAGCATTGTGTGATAATAGAGCTATTCATCCTCTTCAGTTTGTCTTGAATTTTGTTGCAAATTGTTATTATAATATCCAAAATTCATATTCTTTTTTTTTTTTTTGGTTTTTTTGAGACAGGGTTTCTCTGTGTAGCTTTGTGCCTTTCCTGGAACTCACTTGGTAGCCCAGGCTGGCCTCGAACTCACAGAGATCCATCTGGCTCTGCCTCCCAAGTGCTGGGATTAAAGGCATGCGCCACCACCGCCCGGCTCCAAAATTCATATTCTAAAACAAACCAATGGCAAGATATTGTTAGCAGGTCTGCAAAGCGGCCTCACTTAAAGAGCGACAAGTCCCAAACAGGTGAAATAAGTGACCTGTGTCCTTGAGAGTGTCTGTGTAAGCAAGCAGGTAGGATTGAAAATGCACAAGCAATACATGTATACATGGCATCTTCTGCCTGCTGAAAGTATGTTCTCAGGACCTTGAGCATCTGGGTGACTGTAAACCTCTTAGAAGAGCCACTATTTAGAGGTACAGCAGTATAGCAGTGTGCTCCCAAAAACTATGGAATGAAGTTAGCAAGTACTGAGTTTGAAAGATGTGGCCCATCACAGCCTTCTCTGCTCTTCTGAGGGGAGATAGCGTAGACTTGTAGACTTGTTCTCCAAAGGGAACTGGGAAAGCAAATTTCCAGGTTTAGTTTTTAGTGGTTGTCCTAAACTTTCAGGCAATCATAGAGTAGATCAAGGGTGAACAGCAGTGAGTTTTGAAAGCTATTTCAACTGCATTGTACTCAAGAATTATTATTGCTAAGATTTATCATAAGATTAGGTACTAAAGTTTTAATATTTGGCATTTTATGAATATGGAGCTACAGAAAAGCACCATTTATACTAATTCTGTACCGAAGAACTGTCATTTCTTACTGAATTTTGAAGGCTCTAGTGAGAGTCTTCATATCAGTCAGTTGATAATATACTTAAATCACATGGAGGTATTTTTATCTTGTGTATGTGTACATGTATGTTATGTTTGCATGGTGTATGTGTGTATCACTGTGGACGTGCCAGAGTGTGCAGGCAGAGGTCAGGGAACAGCCTTGGCCTCGGTCCTTGCTTTTCTGGCCTCCTTTCTCTTTGTGAGAGTGTTGAGATGTGTACTAGTGGCTCTGACTCTACATGGGTTCTGGGCATCTGAACTCGGGTCCTCACATGCTTTACTTACAGAGCCTCTCTCCAATCCTTTTCTGGCAGTTTTGGGAGATGAATGGATCTCTTCCTGGAATTCTGAAAATGCATTCTCCAAATCACTGTGTTATGAGAGTTGTTTTAAAAAGACCATAGTGTTCTCAATCCCAGCAGGGTTTCTCTGGGGAAAATGAGATGATTCCCTGTCTGACTTATGCTTGTTTGGAGACACCAGTCACACATATATGGGGATAATGAACCATTTTCTGAAGCAATGTAAGCACTGCCATTACATTTATGTACAGTGTATGATGAAGTGTTAGTTGCTTTATGGCTCAGTGGCACAGACCTAGATATGAAGGCTTGAGCTTATTTCTGTCAGTCTGAACTTTCTCATTTGCAGGATGGAAGTGATAATAATGATGGTCTAAATCAGTGGTTCTCAACCTGAGAGTCATGACCCCTTTGGGGTTCAAACAACCCTTTCACAGGGGTCATGTAAGACCGTTGGAAAACACAGATATTTACATTATAATTCATAACAGTAGCAAAATTGCAGTTATGAAATAGCAATGAAAATAATTTTATGGTTGGGGGTCACCACAAATGAGGAACTGTCTTAAAGTGTGGAAGCATTAGGAAGGTTGAGAACTGCTGGTCTAAACCCTACTTCTCCATAGCAGTGATATTTAGGGACACTGGACTGTGAGGGTCTTTAAATGTCATGGACCGTGGGGCTACAGGGTCACCAGCTTCCTGTTTTATAGGTGATTCTCAGTTCATTCTAATACATTGCTAGACTTGAGAACAACTAATTTAAACTAACTTAAAATCCACATTTTGAGCTAGATTATTCTAGCTGCTAGAAGGTACATTAGTTCATTGGCTTGGCTACTCCATTTTGCAAATGAGGAAACTCAGACACCAATAGAGGGTGTCTGTCCTGGTTCTTTATACATACATACACACACACACACACACACACACACACAAACACAAACACATACACACAAACACACACACACAAACACACACATACACACACACAAACACACACACACACAAACACACACACAAACACACACACACACACACACACATATTTGGTCAACCTGACATAAACCAGTGTCATCTGGGAAGTGGAACTTCAACTGAGAAAATGCCTTCTTCAGAGTGGCATGTGGCATGTAGGCATGCTTTGGAAACATATGACAGGGGACCTAACCTGGAATATGAAATCAGGAGAACAGTTTTTGGCATTTGAGTTGAAATTTATTGGCTGAGTTAACTTGAACTATGTGATGATTCCTTTGAAGAGGAGAGAGGAGTAACACACCAGATACCAAAGGGACGCAGAGGGTGACTATTCCACAGAACTAGATGCAGGGCACTGGGGTGGAGGCTGAGGAGGGAGATGGTGGAGGCAGTGTGCAAGGTTGGGAGGTTTCTAGTGGGGCCTGGTGAGATCAGCATGCAGCAAATCTTATCATTGTTCGTAGTATTTTGATTTTCAAATGAGAAATCATTGCAGACTCCCATTACAGGGAGTGATGTGATCAGATGGGTATTTTAAAGAGGATTACGTTTGTGAACTTGTACCTAATTGTGTTACTGCTCTTGCCTTAATCGAGTGCTCCTGGCACACAAGTCCTGCCAGCGTCCGGCTGTGCATTAGTGCTTTTCTCTCTCACTGTTATTCTCCTCACTTTGTATTGTTTGAAAGCTGTTCTGGTTTTTCTTCTAAAAAATGTCTATGTATTAACATTTTGATGGCTTAAAAATAGTTTTCTACTGATATTCTTTTATTCAATAGAATGTAATAAAACTTGTAAGGCATACATTTTTCCTTGTGACATATTAAAAATGTTTTAATTTTGGAAAGAATAATGTAGTCCATAGACATTTGCATTTTTGTTGAATTAACTCTCATGCAAAAAGAAGTTTCTTGCCAATGTCTTAACATTGTCACAATTACGGTGACATTTGTGTTCACATAAACTTCCTTCCTGATAAACACCTTTCTTCTGTCCTTTTCTTTTACTCTTGTTTGACTTCAAATCCTCCAAGGAACTTTTTTCAATTCTCAGGGTTAACATTTTATGCATCTTTTAAATGTTGTTTCACTGTATTCCTTCACATACGGTGTTTTTAAAGATAAATTTTATTGTTTTAGTTATGTGTCTGTGTGGGTGTGTGCTCATGTGAAGGCAGATGCTGGTGGAGACCAGAGGCATCGGCTCCTTCTAAACTGGAGTTACAAGAGATTGTTAGCCACTTAATGTGAGTACTGCTAACTGAACTTAGTCCTCAATAAGAGCAGTATGTGCTCTTAACCACTGAGTCAAATAGACTGCACACAGTCCAAGCACTGTGCAAGCTGAGGCAGGGGAAATCTTGAGTTTGAATTAGTTTTGGCTGTTTATGAGATTGTTAAAAAAATAAAATGTTGTAGGTTTTTGCTCTTTTTGGTGGGGCCTGCCACCCAGCTCTCAAATAAATCACACACGGAGCCTTATTATTACTTATGAATGCCCAGCCTTAGCTTAGCCTAGTTTCTTGCCAGCTTTCCTTATTTTAAATTATCCTGTCTACCTTTTGCCTCTGGGATTTTCCTGTTCTCTTACTTGTGTAAATCTTACTCTTAGTCTGTGGCTTGCTGGTTATGTAGCTGGGTAGCTGGGCCTTGATGTCCTCCCCTTCTCTGGTTCCTCCCTTTCCAGATTTTCTCCCTCTATACATTCTCTCTGCCTGCCAGCCCTGCCTGTCCTTTCTCCTGCCTTGCTATTGGCCAGTTCTTTATTAGACCATCAGGTGTTTTAGACAGGCACAGTAACACAGCTTCACAGAGTTAAACAAATGCAACACAAACAAGAGTAACACACCTTAAAGTTCTACTACATTCCCCCCTTTTGTCCAAATAAAAACAAAGGTTTTTAACTTTAACACATTATAACTACATACAACAAAACAATTATCAAGTAGGAATTACCCCCTAAATGATAACAAACATCTATAACCCACCAAATAACCAACAGCCACCCACACCCCGAAATTCTTGGGAATGTGGGCATAGTTTCTCCATACTTCTTCCTGCTGTCTGTGGATGAAGTATCTTTAAGATCCCAGAGAGAAAATTTTGAGATAATGACCAAGTCCTGGGAAGACCAGCAATAACCTTTGCTGATAGATATTACCTGTCAAGTTTCAGGAGGTCTTGCCTGATTAAACCTTATCCATATTAATGGTGAAGGAAGCTACACCCTCTCGTCTCCTCTGGGAACAAAACTCCAAAGCACTTTTGATTTCCTTTTGACAAATATATTTTTTTACTTTAAAAGTTAAGGCATTCCTAAAGTATCTAGGCTGATTCATTTCATCAATCCCTCTTTCAATCCCATGTCTCTTAGCTGTTCTTTGCTTATGACCATTCAAAAAATTCAAAATCAACACAACATACAGGATCAGAACTCCCTGTGTATTTCTCATCTCTACATGGCTTATTTTTTATTACTGTACTTTCCTCTTTAAAGGCTTTATTATTTTTAAACTGTTTCTTTCTATGACTGTCCATACCTGTTTTCTTTTTTTCTTAAGCCTACGCACATTGTTAAACACACTAGAACCTGTTTAGAGGTTTTTCCCTCTGAATCTCTTTTACTGCATATCTTTTAGCCTTTTTTGACTGTAGGAGCAAACTTTTAAACTGATAAGGTACACCTGGATTCTCCCTGTGAGAGGCTCTCAGCTGGCTCCTCACACTTCTCCAGTCATGAAAGCCAAGCATGAAATTCGAGGCCGTTCAGAGGTTTGTCTGACCGGAACTGCATTCAACCTTCCAAAAGCTCTAGGATGCTGATGCTTGCACTGCAGCAGGCAATTTTACTTAGTTTTTTTGTTATTACTTAACGTACTAGCTGCTCAAGGGCTCAGTGACCGGCAGAAACTGTCTGGCAGAAACTCTTAAAGGAGCTGTATACTTTTTTTTGTTGTTCAGCTTTCTCAGACTCTAGATGTATATTCAAGCCCTATGTTGGGCACTATTTTTGTTAGGGGGTTTTGGGCTCTTTTTGGGGGCCCGCCACCCAGCTCCCAAATAAATTCACACACAGAGGCTTATTATTACTTATGAATGCCTAGCCTTAGCTTGGCCTAGTTCCTTGCTAGCTTTCCTTATTTTAAATTATCCTATGGTCATAGTTTATTTGTGCTGAAATGCAATTTTATTTGTATGTTAATAAAGTTGCCTGGAGATCAGAAGTCACAGTGAGCAATAAGTGAGAGTCAGGCAGTGGTAGCACACGCCCTTAATCTGATCACATGGCAAGCAAAGTCTCTGTGGTCAAGGACACATCCAAAGCAAGGTGACCTGAACTTTTAATCCCAGTACCAACCATAGAGACCTGGAGGTCTGTATAGACAGGCAGTGACGAGGAAATCATGTGGTTGGGTTTAGAGCCAACGAGAAGGCAGAACAGAAAAGCAATAAAAAGACAGGACACAGGAAGAAGGTCTCTCTCAGAGGAAGGACGGCAGCGAGTGGTGAGATAAGGTGGTCTTAGCTCTTGGCTACTGCTCTGATCTCTGGGCTTTTGACTCTGCATTTGGCTCTGTTTCTTACTTAATAAGACTGTTTAGAATTTCATCTGCATTATCCTGTCTACCTTTTGCCCCTGGGCTTTTCCTGTTCTCTTCTGTAAATCTTACTCTTACTCTGTGGCTTGCTGGTTGTCTAGCTGGGTGGCTGGCCCCTGATGTCCTTCCCTTCTCTGGCTCCTTCTCGATCTCCTCTCCCAGTTTTCTCCCTCTATCTATTCTCTCTGCCTGCCAGCCCTGCCTATCCTTTCTCCTTCCTCATGATTGGCCATTCAGTTCTTTATTAGACCATCAGGTGTTTTAGACAGGCACAGTAACACAGCTTCACAGAGTTAAACAAATGCAACATAAACAAAAGTAACACACCTTAAAATGTTGTACTATAACAAAATAAAACCACATCAGAGAAGAATAGGGTATGCGCCTTTTCATCCCTTAGTCGCTGGAGAGGACTCTTCTAAAACGACAGTAGAATATGTTGTTTTCAAAAGCAAACAAAAACTCATCACTCTCACTTTTGCAATGGGATCTTCTCTTTATAGCCATTGTTGAGCCAGTTCTTACACAGCCCAGGATGGCCTCAAACTCAATCCTCCTGCCTCAGCTTCCACAATACTGATATTATATTGTATGTCTCCACACCCACCATAGTGTTAATTTGAAAGTACTATTTTGAACATAACATTGTGTAGCTACATGGTGAATGCGAGTAGAGAATGATAATCTTTGTTTTCAGGCGTGATGTATAAACAGGGAGAATGAGCAAATGCATGGTGTCTCCTCACTCGGACCTTCCTGTGGTGGGGTACAGTCTACAGTACTTACCCGATATTCACAGCTCTAGAATGCCCTTCTTAGCACTTTACAGTCACTGAGCAGTTTTCCCTCTTCATCCCTTTAGAGAGAAAGACGTTCCTAGCTGATGGCAATGCCTGTACCCTGACCGTTGCGCTCTTCTGCAGGAACTCCCCAGCCTGACTTCTGTGCATAGCATAGCTGTGCTCTTGTGTCCAACCTAACTGCTTTATTTATTTCTAGTTTCAGTTTTTGATATGGAGTCTACAAAGATCAGGTAGGTCTTGGAACTTCAGATCTGCCCACCTCAGCCCCAGTGCTAAGATTCATAAGATGCATATGCTTCACCCTTGACCCAATTTGACTCTTGATTTTCCTGCACGATCTTTTCTCCACAGCACCTGCCACTGTTGAATTCACTGCATGTTTATTTATTTTTGTTTATTGCTTTCCTCTCCTCCTTAGAGTGTGAGCTCCTGGAAGCCAGGACTTTTCGTGTCTTCTCATCACTGTTATTCTCACTCTGGAACTGTGGCCGCCACATCCTTGTTACTCAGTGGATTCTCACTGAGTGACTTGTTCTGGCTCTTAGTGAAAACACTTTCTCTGAACACGCCACACTCTGGTGTGTGTGTTCATGGAGAGCTCTGTCGTGGTGCCACACTCCGCCTCACTTCTCCTTCTGTGTCACCTCCTGTGGAATGGGTGCTGTCCCTCCTGTTGGAGTTTGATGGTCTTCTCTTGTTTCCGTGGTCTCCCTTGACATGTCTGTACCACCACTACACTTGCAATGCTTTGCTAGGAGTGCACAGAGCAGCTTGTGGATCTTTAGCCTCTAGGATGGTATCTGAACATAGGTGCTAATTGATTTTCACAACAGTGAATGAAGCTATGGTGAGCCAAGCCCTTCTAAGCACATTCTGTGTCCAAAGTAAAAAATAGCCACTTCAAGAGTTACATCATTTTCTTTTTTTTCTAGTTAGCAATTTCTTGTTTAGTCTGCAAATATAAATTAGTCTGATTTAATAGCCTTATGTAGACTGTAGTGAGTCTAATAAAAGAACAGGTTTGTCTTGAGTCCTGATGAAAAGAAATATCCTTACTACAAAGGAATTTTGTTCAGTTCCATTTATAACCCTGTAATTTCTGCAATTTTTTTGACTACTTATTTTTGCAGAGTTCATGCTACTGTGATGTCTTTGGAAGCTGGCCTTGGTTCCTCCATTTTGCTTGTACATTTCCTGGGCATTCTAATTATCACATCTCTCCCTTAAATAACCCACATTCTTGATTATTAAGAGTAATGGTGGGTAGCAATAATAACTGAGTGTCGTTTACCAAGCCTCAAATTGCACCTTAAAAATCATTAAAATTTTTCCTTCTTTGGAAGTCGGCCTGAAAGAGTGAGGAAAAACACCGTAGGAAATTTAGACTCTAGATTTGCTTCCTCTCGGCACGACTCTTTTGTGTTCAGTGTGAGCTGTGTGCACCAGACTACAGTAATAGGAAGCTTTTTCTGAGAAGTGGTTATGCAGAAAAGGGCCAACAGAGCTTAATTGTTTCTAAAAATTGAAAACGTAACTCCTTGACACATACTTTAGAAAATTATGCCAGTGGTTTTTTTTCTTAATGTCAGACTTATTTTTGTACAGCAGTAAGTGAGTTTGTTGGAGAAAGCAGGAGTGGGCCAGATGGCTCAGTGGTGAAGCACTCCTCTGGTGGGCCTGACTTCCCTAGTTCAATCCCCAGAACCTCTGTGAAGGAAAAGAACTCACTCGACAGACTTGTCCTCTGAACTCTACATGTATATCGTGGCACCCCCCACTCCATGCATCCATCATACAAAAACAGTAGTATTAGTACAGTGGTAAGCATGGTTGTTCAAGCATCTCTGTGGTAACATATAGAGTCCTTCGTGTATATGTCCAGGAATGGTCTAGCTGGATCATAAGACAGTTTCATCCTCAATATTTCTATTGAGAAATCTCCAGTGCTACCAGGGCACACTCCCTCTGGGAGTGAGTCAAGGTTCCTGTTTCCCTGGCTAGCATTTGTTGTCTGTGGGGGGGAGTGGGGGCGGTCCCTGCAAGTGCTACAGCTGGCAGAGGGCTGACCCACCTGAGGCAGGAAGGAAATCTGGTTCAACACAACTTAGTCAGCCTGTATTGGTTCAGACTTTTGGAGTATCACCCTGAGTTTATTTTTGACATATCTAAGCACAGCACAACTTTGGACAAAAGTTTCCTTGTGACAGTTATCACACAAAGCTTAAGGCCTGACTACACTGAAACTCCTTTGCAAAGTACCTGTGCCCTCTTCCATAAGAATGCATTCTGAAGCCTGGCGGTGGTGGTGCACGCTTTTAATCCCAGCACTTGGGAGGCAGAGCCAGGTGGATCTCTTTGAGTTTGAGGCCAGCCTGGGCTACAGAGTGAGTTCCAGGAAAGATGCAAAGCTACACAGAGAAACCCTGTCTCAAAAAACAAAACAAAACAAAAAAAACAAAACAAAAAAAAAAGAAAAAAGAATACATTCTGAGAAACAATGCTCAGGATAAGGATCTAGGGAGGAAGGGTCTGGAACAAGCATGATAGTAGACTGTTTTACAAAGTACATGGGACCTCTTTCATAAGAATGGATTCTATTGACTGAGAAACAATACTCAGGAGTCTGGGATAAACATGACAGTCTGGGGGATTGGGTGAGCCCGGGCTCTACAGATAGCAGAAGATCACCAGGTTATTAACTACATCCAACCCCAGCCTTCTGGGTGGAAAACAGGTGTAAATCCTTTCCATTGCAGAGAAAAGTCTGCCAGTTTAGCTTTCTTGGTTTCTGTAGTGTTATCTCGGAGCGTGAGGACCTCATGCCCTCTACAGTTGTCCTTTGCTTTCTTATAGATAGCCTCTGAAAGCGGTGCAGTAGTGTGAAAGTTTTAATCAACTTAACACAATCTAGACTTACCAAGGAGAGCAGCCTCCAAGGCGTTATTTTAATTACATTAGTTGATGTTGGAAGACTTGCCAACTATGGGCAGCACCGTTCTGTAGTGGGTAGCCATTCCAGCTTTGATCTGGAAGTTCCATCCCCCATTGAGGCTTCGGTAACTGTCATGCCTACAAGGCAGGGCCAAGGGAGGACCCTGGAGACCCGAGATCCGGGGGGGCCAGCTCTCTCTGTTCCTGGATCCTGGACGGTGGAGGTTGACTGAGCAGAGCTCCAGAGAACACCGCTGGACTGCGATACACCTTCCCCAGACCCTGCGACCTACTTATCCCTTCATTTATAAGTTATGCCACTAATAAACTTTGCTTTTAACTATATGGAGTGGCCTTAATAATTTCACCAATATCTGGCGCCCAACGTGGGGCCCGAACCCACGACGCTGAGATTAAGAGTCTCATGCTCTACTGACTGAGCTAGCCGGGCTAGAGTGGGGAGCCGGCACTCAGGGAAGAGGCGGAATGCCTCACTCACAGCGATTTCACTGGTCTGGGGTTAAACTTGCCATGGAACTGTGATGGGATTAGCTCCTTTTCAGGAATGGAACCGTGTAGGTTTTTCCTGGTTTTATGGAACTCTGTATGCGGTAACTTGCAGCTTCAAGCGCCCGACAGCTGGGGAGGAAGCTGAGGGCGGGAGCCACCCAGGTCTTTGGAATTTGCCCCACGTGAGCGCCAGATATTGGTGAAATTATTAAGGCCACTCCACGTAGTTAAAAGGAAAGTTTATTAG